>JAMKCH010004583.1:0-81600 GCA_023653785.1 Ophioderma brevispina
CGGGAATTAACATAATTTGAATGAAGCAATCATAACACTACAAAGGCCTAACACATAATTATCGCCATAACCATTGTTTCGTTGTTCAATATTGAACACCAGTGCCATACTACTTGTACATTTAAGCTAGGCATCAACGCATTCACTAAAAGAACTAATAATGACCTGCCAGCATCATGATCCTGATGTTCCCATTTCACAAATACACCTGTCACTTATTCTGTGAGGGTTTCTGAATTCGTAAGTGTGTCAAACAAAGTGTCAACTCCACCCTCTCCCCACTCTGCTTGGTATAACAGTAATCAGTGCCAGTAACAATATTTTTGTCTTCATCAATTCGCATGTCTGCCAACGTAAATCCCAATTCCTCGGTACTGCGTCGACTGCTCGTTCTTCTAAGAATTCCTACCATAGCGACATCACTAAAATAGGAATAGTAATACGAATTTCCGACTTCATAATATGTCAGAGAAAAGTTCAGATAGGTCAGGTTACGAAACCCCACCATTTTCCCCCCAATCTGCTTGCCAGCATCATCTGATGTTTCAATTAATGTCACAGAATAAACTGGTGCTTTATTCTGTGAAGTTCGTCTGATTCTAAAGTGTGTCAAAATTTCAGATGGGTCATGTTTGAAACTCCACCCATTTTCCCCACTCTTTTTTTTTTTTAAATCTTCATATGTGCCATAATAATATTTTTTGTCTTCATCGTCATGTTCGTCCAAGTGAATCCAACTCCTTGGTACTGCTTCGACTGCTCGTCTTCTAAGAATTAAAGCACAGTAGCTATGAGACCATGGGAAACAAGCAATGTTCATAACACGAAACCGGGGCAAAGATTGGAATTACTCATATTTGTGTTAAGCTTTTCTCAGATATCATTATGAACAATGTTTAAAAACAGGGGTGTGGAGGGAATTCTGCAAATCAAACCTTTAAACCTTATTTTGGGGGTTAGCCTTTAGAGTACCTGTTCTTCCTCTTTTGTCTACCATACATTTCTTCTACCATACATTTCTTCTGTTTTCTGTGTTCAAGTCGGAACTTGTTTCTGCTATCCTTACTCTATCCCATGCCAACTCATAGGTGCCTATTGGTCCTATAAAAAACATCAAAATTTGAAAATAAAACTCACCATTTTCCCCCACTCTGCTTGGTCCCAACAGTACTCGGTGGCCAGTAAAATATTTTTTGTCTTCATCACATGTCTGTCACAAGTGAACCAACTCCTTGTACTCGCTACCAACCTCGACTGCTCGTTCTTCTAAGAATTACATGCACCAGTAAGCCTATGAGACCATGGAAACAGCAATTGTTTCATACACAACGAACGCAAGATTGGAATTAACTCATATTTTGTGATTAAGCTTTTCTCAGATATCTAATGAACAATGTAAAAAAACAGGAGGGTGAGGGAATCACAAATGCACCTAAACATTATTTTGTGGGTTAGCCTATTACAGTACCTTTTCTTCCTCTTTTGGTCTACCTCTCATTTCTTTCTTACCATACATTTTTCTGTTTCTGTGTTCAAGTCAGTCGACCTTGCTTTCTGCGATCCTTATCTAAATCCCTCCACGCATAGGTGCCTATGGGTGCCTAAAAAAACATCAAAATTGAAAAATAAAAAGGACTCACCATTTTCCCCATCTGCTTGGTCTAACATTACGCTCGGTGGCCAGTAACAATATTTTTTGTCTTCATCGTCTGTCTGTCAAAGTGAATCCAACTCCTTGGTACTTACTGCTTCCGACTGCTCGTCTTCAAGAATTCAGCATAACAGTAGCCTAGAGACCATGGGAACAGCATTGTTCATCACACGAACCGAAGATTGGAATTAACTCATATTTTGTATTAGCTTTTCAAGGATATCTGATGAACAATAGTAAAAAAAACCGGGTGGAGGGTAATACAAATGCACCTTTAAACATTTATTTTGGTGGTTAGCCTATTAGAGTACCTTTTCTTCCTCTTTTGTCTACCGTACTTTCTTCTGTTTTCTGTGTTCCAAGCGGAACTTGTATCTGCTAATCCTTACTTATCCCTTGCCAACTCATAGGTG
Organism: Ophioderma brevispina; assembly: GCA_023653785.1. Classification (NCBI taxonomy): domain Eukaryota; kingdom Metazoa; phylum Echinodermata; class Ophiuroidea; order Amphilepidida; family Ophiodermatidae; genus Ophioderma; species Ophioderma brevispina. Next base: position 2,065 of record JAMKCH010004583.1, read on the forward strand.
TCTATAAAAACCTCGAATTGAAAAAAAAACTCACCATTTTCCCTACGCTGCTTGGTCTAACAGTATTTGGTGGCCATGAACAATATTTTTTTGGGCTTCATCATCATGTCTGCCAAAGTGAATCCAATCTCCTTGGTTATCTAGCTTCGACGCTCGTTCTAAGAATTCATCACTATAGTCTCCTATCGATCTATCTATGCAACATGTCCCATAGGACGTTGGCTCATCGAACAAATTTAGACCATCTATTCCTAGCTTGCGCTTCCCAATATGCCCTTGTGGAAGGTGGTGCCCCCAATGATGTCATCTTCCCATCTCTTCCTTTTGGTCTTCCTGTCTGTTTGTTGCCTGCGACCAGTTTCCCTAAAATAGCTTTTGGGTAGGCGGATGTTTGTTCATTCTGCCACAAGTGACCAAAACATGTCAGCTGCGAGGCAAGTGATGCGAGCTAGATCCTTTTTGGTTGATAAGTGGCAGGAGGAAGATTTCTGACCGAACTTCTCCTATCCGGATCTTATCTCCAGCTGATATTACGGATTTTTCTGTAGCATCACATCGCATCTTCAAAATGCTTCCATTTTCTTCATGTCATTCTTTTTGATGTCCAGGTTTCAAGCCATACAGAAGCATTGGGTTGACTAGTGAATTACCAAGTCGTAATTTGGTGGAGAGTGAGATGTCTTTATGACTCAAGACTCTCTGTAATTTCCTAGTGCTGTTGATGCCAATACTAATCTGCTTTTTGTGATTTAGCTGTGGAGTCGTGTGAATGGTGTTAGCAGTTACTCCCAATACTTGAATCGGTTAACCTGCTCAAGTGGCGAACCATCAAGCTGGATCTTTCACTGGGAGCTGGTCCGCAAGGGAGAAATACCATGCTTTTGTTTTAGTCATACTGATCGCCATCCCAAGATTTCTTTGCTAGTCATGAGGCACTGCCTCAATCAAAGTTGGCAGACGTCCTCTGAGTGCAGCGATGAGAGCTAATATCGTCAGCAAAACTAAGGGAATCATCACTAACCCTATCAAGCACAACAAGGAAAATTATGAATTAAATGGATAACGTCACTAGGACATGTATTACAAACTTATGCATTATCCTTTCCCTGGACCCTTGCTAGGCAATCATGGTCCTAACCACCATGGACTGTAGGTATAAAGATTGGAAATTTACTGACCTCCTGTTGGCACAACATGTGTGGCGGCAGGGACAAGCTGATCGGATTGCAGGTTTCCTTGCAATACGGCTTGAGTGAGACCTTCTGGCCTAGAACTTTGGGCACCCTGCGGGCAAATTGGCTTATGTCTTGCTAGTCTGAGTAATGGTTCATTTCACTGTGCTAAAACAATGGACCCGCTGAAGCAATCTGACTACAGTAGCCCAAAGTCCTGGGAATGTGTTACCCTATGATGGATATGTGGCCAATTGAACAAAATACAGTAGAACTAGTCATTGTTAATTTGTGATGCATCTGAAATTTAAATTTAAATCATTAGGTCATATAACACATTGGATTGAATCAGAATAAGTGGGTGTTGCAAAATCTAATTTTGATCACGAACCAAATTAAATCCGAAACTGAGAATAAAATTGGAGTGGAATCTAATTGAAATTTACTACTGTAGAATCAACTTGCAATCAATTTTGTTTTTTGTATTTTGATTGCCATTCAGGTACACCTCCTCTAAGCAGTGGACTTGTGAATTGCACAACTCTTAGTATAAAACACCCACCAAAAAGAACCACTCATTGGAATGAAGCACAAATAATGCGGTTTTTATATTATCAATAGTTTGTATCTTACTTTGGGTTTTAAGTGTTAATTGCTGAAATTATTGTTTGGTTTTTTTTTTTTTCTTTCCCAAAAACTACCTTGGGTTCATATATGGCTAATTCCAACATGATTGATGGGACCATTTGGACCCAATTTTGTTTTCAAAAGCTTCAGAAAAAAAAACTGCTGCCATATAGCCCAAAACGGGTAAGGTAAGGTATTTGAATTTTAACAACACCTGAACACAATTGTGTCCATATTTCCAACTGAACACATTGTGTCATATTGTGTCATCACGGTAGCTCATCATATCACATATTTTTACAACATATGAACATGTTCATTTTAGTTAATTCCCAATTAAACATTCACAACATGAAAAAGCCAATTTTTTTTTATACAAATCACCCCCAGGAAGTTAATCACCTGAAGAGGCCTTATTTTCTTGAATTAAATGTGTTCATATCGTCATACGGTGTTGCAGTGAACTAAAGACCATTTTGCACGGTGTTGGTTTTCACCACAATTTGGGATTTCCCTGGGTTTTTCCACTTTGTTTTCACATTCCCCAACGCGACATGTGACGTCACTCCGCTCCCGGCCATACCCGCTTGCCCACATTTTACCTATGGTTGCCCATGTGGCCCCCATATGGTTTCGTTGTTGGCTGGGGGGACCATGTTGGGGGTGAAACAAAAACATTTCTCTTGTTGAGGCAGAATAATCTAACCACCCCCTCAGCACAGCTCAAAATAACGTGTTGGTATGGTCTTCAAAAGGTTTCTGAAGTATTAATTGAACTAAAAGTGATAACGAATAACACATACATGTCACGCAATTCGGGGAAATGAAGACAAGCTCTGATCACATCTTCAGTATTGACACTTGTAAAACAACATATTTTAGATTCTCAACACAAGAATGTATTTCCTCTCTGTATATTTGTGATGTTTTTCACAAGTAAGGGCAATAATGTTACCAGAAGGCTTACGAGTTGAATGCTTATAATGAAGCAGCAGGAGCAGCTCTTGGTGGATGCGTACTTGCAACTCGGGGAAGAGGTAAGGATTATAAGGAATTAAGAGTCTTATATGGCCTGCCTTAGTTCAAGATATGGGTTTTAAATAATAAATTGTCTGACATGATTTTTTGTGTGGACTGCAAGAATTGCAGAGGCACTAGGGATTACTCTGGTCGTATGTTCTGTGGTGAAATTGTGTGTAGATCTGTTTGGTCAAAATGTTAACCCTTAGTATGAGCCGTAATGAGTTCCGTACGGGCTATGATGATGTAACGTGGTGGAAAGGAGGTTGGGTGGGGGTGACATGTTGGTGACCTTCATGTGACCTTTGGCTGTCAAATGTGAACCCTAATATATTGCAATGCCGTGTGAAGTCTTTAAGGGCTACGATGCATATGACTAACATTTTCGGTGTGACCTCGTGACCTCACTGTGACCTTTGCCCATTCACAAACCGCGACGGCAGATGGCAACTCGTTTTTTTGCTTTAGGACAACACACCATTTTTTGGCTGTATTTCATTTTGTAGGAAGCTGCTTAAGGGAACCTATACCTGGCTGTGACTAGTGAGGCTGCTGCGGCACTGCAAGTGGGCTTGGCTCAGACTGGGATTGTGTTAAATCTGAAGCTAGGTGATGCCTCCAAGGCGATGCAAGGTGAGTCATCAAGATATTTGGGTTGCATCATAGGTCTGACAAGTTGAGGCTGCTGTCATGGTCTGCCAAGTGGGTTTTGCTTTAGACTGGGAATTTGTGTATCTGAAGCTAGGTGATGCCTCCAAGGCTATTGCAAGGGGAGTCACTAGTGATTTTTGTTGAATTATGGTGACTAGCGAGGCTTGCTGCAGTACTGCCAAGTGGCTTGCTTTAGACTGGGATTTGTGTTATCTGAAGCTAGTGATCCTCCAAGCATTGCCAAGTGTGAGTCACTAGATGATTTTGTTGAATTATGGGTCTGGTGTTTCCTAATCTCAGTCTACAAGTTTTCATCTACGCTGCTACTACTCCCTCTGACAGTCCCCTATACCTTCTGAGATGTTGTCCCCTAATCGTGGTAATATTTTGATGCCATGAAAAACTTAAACCTAGTTTTAATTGTTTTATTCTTTTAAAATGTCAGAAGCTGTTCTGACATTTGTAAAATTAATTCAAGTAGAGACACAAGTAGAATACTATGTCCTGTTTTGTTATTACACATTGACTATCATAAAATGGGTTTCCCTTTTTTTCTTGGTTTCAGTTTCCAAGCTGCACTCAGAGCTGATCCAAAAGACAGGTAAGAATATATTAATGTGCTGGCTAAATGGAAAATTAAAGGGGCCATTTTGTGATCCCAACCTCGGCTCCCCGACTAACCAAAAAGTTGAGATGTTTTATAATCATCAGAACTGTTAGACTTAGTAATTCCATGGTACTTTATCTTACGTGCAAATTTTGTCGTATCTGTAAGAAATTTTCACTTTTTTGTATTTTATGTCCGTAAACGGACGAATTTACAGTACAGTGGTCTATGGGACTGTGGGAACAAGCAATTGCTCATAACAACCAAACCGAGATCGGAATCAACTAAATTTTTGTGAATACGCTTTTCTGTCAAGGATATCTAGATGAACCATGAAAAAAACAGTGTTGGAAGCACGAAATGTACCTTTAACACTTGGTCCGTAATCGACCAAACCGTGAAGAACACTGAGCACTATCAGTAGTGTCCACACTAGGGAACATCATCCCTTGGAGGATCTCTGCAGGATTCAAACCCTTGAATGAAAATCAGAAATTTGACTGTGTGACCATTGTAGTGGATTTTTCTTGCTAGTAATCCTGAAAGTTTCCCTGACATTTTCCCCTATGAATCCCACAGACAAACTCTTAAGTGACTTGGATGCTGGAATGAACAAATGGTACTTGTGGGAAAGAGGGAGGATTATTTATCATGTGAACACAACTCGACTTATTAGGGGTGGGGGGTTGTTAACCGGACATAGCCAAAGATTAAAGAATCCCTGAAAGGATGTGCCCTTTGGAATTACTATTGTAGTTTTTGGATGGTTTATCAATATGTTCCAAATAGATTGCACCTTGAGAACCATGCATTGGGTTGCAATCTGCATATTAGCTTCAATTAGTTAAAATACACACACTCCCTTTACGTCATTGCTCTTGTATAACTCAAACCAAAATTCCTGTGGGGTTCTCAAGTTTGGGTAGTGATTGTGCCCAGAAAGAATAGAATTAGGACACATCTATACCATTTTGGGCGCAACTTTACATTAGCCAATTTGCATTTTTTCCTGAAATTTTGAACTTTAAGGAATTTTTGGGCAAAATTTTGGCCTTCATGGCTTCAGATTGGAGAAATTGGACTAATTTTCCAACAATTTTTTAAGCAAATTTGGCTTCCAATTGAGGAAATTTGACTAAATTTCCAACATATTTGAGAAAATTGTGAACAAACCACCCCATATCTATACAAAATTGGCATGACAAAAGGGTATTCATGTACCAGAAGGTAAATGAAATACCCATTTTGCAAGCACATCCCCGTATCGTCATTTGTGTTTAGTACCCCCCATCCCTTCCCTATGCAAAAACTCCTCGATTCAATTCCAGAAATTATATTATTTTTTGTTTTATTATTCATGGTTTTAAATTAAAATTCACATTCTCATCTAAAAAAAGCTGATTGCCATGAAACTTACATACCAAAATATACACACTAAACAAATTGAAAACATGCATACAGTCTCACGTATGAACAATGGAATCATGAGTCCAATATTACCTTGCTATTTTTTGTTTTTGCAGACATTGTTGGGAGTGTCCTAGGGGACGCGTACATGGCCGAGTAGTCTTTACTTTACTGCGCCCTCAAGCCTTCACAAGAGCACTGAGGTAAGATGGGAATAATAATATAAGCAGTAGTTTTTTCATTTAACAGGTACAATACCTGTATTTAAAAGTAGTCTTTTGAAATGTAAATTAATCCCACCATATCAAAGGAGGTTAATGCAAACATCATCATGTTGGAGCATATTTTGTTGATGGAAAATTTGAAGCTTTGGCATGTGAAAAAACTAAATCTGCTCTAAAATTTTTGTTTTTACTAATTATTTGGTGCTAAAAATTTAATTATCTACGTGAAGAAAATGCCTGTGTTAAGGATGAAGCACAGTAGTATAACACTAATATAATCTCCTATAATGGGTATTATAGTGTAATGTGTGTTTAAAGAAAAAAGAAAAACATATCCAGACTTTGCGTGACCCTACTTCAGGAGCCCTTCTCGCCCGTAACACAGGGTTTTCTTTTTTCGTCACCGTTGCAGTACATTTACTGCAATTGGGTTAGCGGGATATAACAATAATGTTTGTGTTTCCTTGTTGTTAGTTTATCACTTGTAATTCTTCCCTACATGGTGAACCCATAAAAACTTACCCAAACTGAAGTGAATATTTTTTTTCCATTTTTTTTTAGTTTGAAAAATTTGGTGGATTTTTTATTGTTTATCATAAAAATGGGTAATTGAGCATCTTGGCCTGAAAAAATGTTCATTTTGGTTGAGTGGTTCTCAGATATGGTCCTGGACAAAAGTCAGCACAACAGACTTGTCCATGGAGCTCATTTTGCTTAGGCATGGAAATCCCCATGCCAAAATCGAGCAGATCGTTTCCTACCCCCCCTGCCCTGACCCAAGACAAAAACGGGTATTTAGCACAACTGCATGCTATGATTCAGATTTTAAAAGCCTGGTGCCAAAACAATTTACGTTGTACTTCTAATTCCATCTGACATACCCATGGACAAGTCTGCACTTAAAAAAAGTGGAAAAATATCACTTTCATTTTGGGTAAAGTTTTAATTGAGTCCCCCTGTATTGTCCCTCCAAATACCTTCTTCCATCATATGTAGATTAATTAACCTCGAAGAACTGAAAGGCATTGACCCCTGTTGATGAATTAGAGTGGAAAAGCCAAGAATACGTTAGAGGTTAAAATTGTATACTCGTAATGACTAAGAATTAACACATATTTGTTAATTGCCACGTTTGTTTTTACTGTGGTCCTGTCATACCGCTGGGGATCCCTTCTGCAATATCCTGCATGTTTTCATTTAGTAATCAATCCGCCTCTCAGCTTCTTATATTTCCAATTTGAAGAAGTTACATAAATCCAGACAGCACGATTATATGAGAAAAGTATTTTTTTTCATTGTAATAAGTTAATTCATCATGCTTATAATTCTACTAGTCTAGCTATCTCTAGGCAATTTAAAAATTACAGCCATTCTGTAGATTTCAAATGAATCATCAGTCATTTTGGAGAGGTGCCCCTCAATGTTTAAAATTCAGATTGGTCTCATATCAAAAAACAAATATTTGAAATCGTATAGACTGGGAGGGCCTTATATGCATGATTCTAGCAGAATCTATGACGAAGCCAAACTCGATTCCTGCACGCAAGGATCAAGTAAATGATACACCCTAGAAAGTCCCACTGGTGGCCCAGTTGATAGTCTTTCTCACGCCAAGAAAGCGAGAGGTTCCTGGTTTTCAGACCGTGTATTTTTGTCTTTAATTTAGTTCTGTGATCGCCATTTCTCCGAGCTCTATAAAATATTGTGAAATGGTAGCCATGAGAATGAACATTTGCAAAATCACCGCAGCAATTTATGTAACAAAAGGTCAGTATGACATGTCATTGTGCATGCAGAACAGTGGTAATCACCTTGAACGATGTACATATGTAACATTGAAAATAGAGCTTTTTAAGAATGTTAAACGCTTCTAAATATCTCACAATACACTTCTAGTGCATCAGTGTATTGTTGGATGTATCCATTGGTTGTTCATGCATTATATCTACGATCAGTCTCCAGTAAGGTTATCTATGGCAGAGAGCACAATTATATAACTGCACGCCAACCAAAAGATTCTAGATAAACTTGCAATGCGAAACAACAATGGTGACTTCAGACAACCTCTAGAAACAAGGAGAATGATTCGTTAAATACATGCTCTGAACAGCAATGGATAATCAATATACAACGATTTTACCAACCATGTCCATCAAGCATCATTAAGGGTGGTTGACAAAGTTATCCTAATTTGTGAAATGTGCATGCTTGTAGTGGCTTTCAATTCTCCCATTTTTCACTGGACCTCTCTCCTATAATATTTTTTTAAAATTCAAATGAAAACTATGGAGTATGAAGTGAGTTTTCTGATCAAATTTAAACCAACTTTACAATTGGGTGATTGAAATCTGTACCCATGCACTTGAAATCACATTTCTTTAAAAAAAAAATTAACCCAAAAAATCTAGTTTATCAACCTGAAATAAGGGTATTTCTCTAGAAACGTAGATTTTCAAACTTAGTTTATTAGTCGATTTGTTTTCCGAAAAAGTTTATCATTTGATAAAACTGAGTTTAACGATGAGTAAATGATTGACTGTTTTTAAACCATGTTTCTCAAATATTTCCAAGAAACTGAGTTTTCAAGTAAAACCTCAGTTTAAACAGTTTACTTAAAAGATATATCTTTTAAAGGTTAGCAAATATTAAATTTCAAAAATCTCGCACTACCTCAAAAAGCCAATAAGTACCTTGTCATTCTCAGTTCCAAAATGATCACTGACACCTCATATTATAACTTGAAGAACAGTAGGGTTTTATGACTGACAAACTTTTCAGTCAGTATTTACGCTTTTCTCGTAAACTAAGTTTCAATAAAAAACACCCAAGCCCAAGTTTTGAGCGAAAACGAAGTTTCAGTTGAAAACAAGCTTTCAGTTAAATAACTAGAATTTCCCGAAAAAAATAATTAAAAATTATTATGACCAAAAAAGTAGTTGTAACGAAGTATGAGGATTTAGCCTGCCCATACATGGCATAACTATAGACCCCCCGCACCCATCCGACCAGTGGCGTAGCCAGGGCATCCTTGCCCCCCTCTTGCCCCCTCTGAAAAATTCAACATAGGGCCTATACTATTATACTATAACTAACAAATTTTAAGTATGCTAAGGTCAGATTAGGGGCGTCATAAGGTACCGGATGGATTGTAGCTGTATAAAAATAGAAATGACAGTGTACGCACGCACAGTGAAGGTACGGCAAGACTTCCTTATGTACCCCCATATATTTACATGCAACATAAAAATTTATTTATTTAGTTGTTTATTCCGTTTTTGAATGATAAAAGGGCCAAAATTAAAATAAATTTTGTAATCATGTAAATATATCCGAGGGGGGTACAAAGTAGTCTTCCGAAGGTACATTCAGTGGCCAACCCCCTCCCCCCCCCAAGCACTTCAAAATTTGGGTCAACCATGCGAGCGAAGCGAGGCGGAAAAATTTGGCGCCCCTGATGCTTGCACCATGAAAAATGTATGTGCCCCCTCTGGCCCCTAAAAAAAGCCTTTACTTACGCCACTTGCCACCGAACCGTGTCATTCCAAACCCCTCATACACACAAAACAGTCTGTTTTCTTGACATTTACTGTTTTCCTTTCATTTGCAGGATTTGTGCTAACTCTAAAACAAAGACTAATTACTGGACATAGCTTGTAACAACATGATCCACCTTTTAATTGAGCGGGAGTCACTCATGCACTTCCATAATAGCTTTGTTCAAAAACCCCCTCATGCTGTTGTTTGGATACTTATCCTATTTACAATAAATGGGATAAGTTAGTATTCTGTTCTGCCACCACATGCCTTCAACATGCAGTTTTATTCCGTTGAGGCTGCAGATTCATTTTGGTGGTGGCACAATATACAAAATAATTTTGAACTAAAACACCGAACTACCCAATTTTATAGCCGTGTGGACATGGGTGTACATACACCTAGTACTTGCCCTAAATATCGGAACCCCATACCTTTTAATTGGAGATCCAACTTTAAAATGACTATATCCCCTAGCTTTTCTAACCGTGAGAGCTGGCAAATATTTGGTTGTGGGGTCCCTGTCCCCACCTCTTTGTATGCACTTCGCCAGCTCAAATGAAACCTCATGACCTGGTAACCCCCACGGGTTTGTTAAAATGGGATTATGGGATTGCACCCATCCAAACAAACAATATCCTTACAACTGCGAAATGATCGATACGTGATTGAGTAAGAAGGCAATTTGATGGCCGGTGTTTTTTAATTTGTGAGTTATTTATTTTTCTAGGGTGAATTTGTCTTAATTTTAAACATATATTCATATTATTACTTTATATTTGAACGGATGCCGCTAAGTGTATGACGGATATTAAACTGAGCCTGCGTGCCATTAATTTTATATAATTGGGTCTAAGCATCAGTTTTGTGCGCTGTTCGTTTGGAGGCCCTACGGCTCTTGACGAACAGTGCACAAACTGATGCCCAACCCAATTATCTAACATAATTCACTTAGCTACGCCAATTATCCTTTCACATACATCCATTCCAGTAAATGAAGGTTTAGTTCTGACTGTAATTAGCTTGTATGCATTTTAACTCTTTATGTGGTATGTAAATACTGAATTATCTAACTAAAAATCATTTGTTTCAAGATTCAAGAAATAAGACCGGTAGTTGATATACTGGACTCTGTGTTAGAAGATCATTAATATATTGTTTCATATTACCTTTTAACCTGTGGGTCCACTAACCAAGGGCCCACATGGCATCTCTTGCAAAGTTTTGGGTATAGGCCTGCTATACTTAGTGAGCTAAAAGTATTAAAAGATCTTCCAGACTTTGGCCTCGTATGACCTTTGAACTTTGACCTTTAGGGATCCAAGACTCCAATTGAATCATGTTAGAATTGCCAGGAGCACCTTTTTCAGAGCTTAAATGCACCTGCCTCTCTGCGAAAATTCAACTAATTCATTTTTTGAAAGTGTTAAGCTATAATGAGTCGTTAGTAGGTAACTTCGTTAGCCCGATATCTTAGGTTGCATCCCTGCATTTGAAGACAATTGAAGACAAATGACATATAGAGTACAAATACTTGAGAGTCACTGCCTCCTTTGGAGACTACCAAAGATAGTGAAAATAAAGTGGCGTGCCATGCAAAGACTTTGTTGACTGAAGGATCAACTCAACCTGAATCACAACAAGTACTGGTTTTTTTTATCCTGACCACATATGACAAATTGTCCATTTCCATTATATGGCATCAGTTCTAACTATATTGTGTGTCTTATCCTCTAGAATTGCAGCCTCGAAGCAAATCTTGGGCATTTTCAGACTGTGTCTAATACCAAACCATCTTGGATACCTCACCAGAACGATATCCAGCACTCCAAGGTTTGTACAGATACTACACACACAGCTCAATTACGCTACATGCATTTCTTAAGAAATATTTCAACAGGCACACTCCAATCCTCTGCCTCAATCCCACCATTAACCACACCAAAATTACTTTTTCATTTTTTTTAGTTGTTATTGGATCGGCAAAATATATTTGGGCTGACTTCTTTTCCATTTATGATGATGAGCACAAAACATGGGTTTGTTCACAATTACCAGAAAATAGTTTTGTCATCGTCTTGGTCATTGTAAAAGTCTTAAGATTTTTTTTTGCTCATTTCTATTTGTATTGTAATCCTTAATTAAGTGAGCACAGAACATTTAAACCGGGAACTGGACTGAATTCTCAAGACCGAGAAAACTAATTGCCATTATTAGATTAGAAAACTGGACTCCAAGAACTGGACTCTCAATCGGGGGCACACATTTTTAATATAAAGTTCCTGATCCCTCCCTCCGTCTGGTTGGTCCTGGGTATCCTGGTACATCTTTCCTACATAAATTAAACTGTTTTGGTATCTTTTTTTCGACTCATTCATTTAGGACAAGGTAAGCTTATGTGTGGTTTTTGGCCAAGGGCAATGCTCTTCATCAGTTTTTCACTGGCAGGGCTGTTGACTATGGTTCACTTGCGAATAGTAACAAAGGCATACAGCGATGCTCAGGAATAATCTAGCAGATTTGGGCACTTTATGGAAGTATCTTAAGGATTATTGGTATATTATAGTCCACGTCTTGTTGTTAACAGCAGGTACAGAAAAGACCATTGGATTTAACAGTTCAATAGAACGGAAAATTTATAATACAGCGAGGTAGCATCCTAACCAGTGGAAAAGACCAGGGCAGTTAAGCAACCTCCAAGTTTCTTGAAGAGGACATTTTATGGCAATGAAATTCATGAACACAAGGGTTAAGTTATAGCAATTGCTTTGTGTTTTCCAAGTGTCTACCTCCATATCCCATCTTTCAGCAGAATTGATCAAAAGGACTTGAATTTAAAGGACAATCCAAAAAATTATGCCGAACATTGAGTCTGCCCCACGTTAAAATATAGCCATGCATGGTGTATTGCTGCAGAAAAGATTTTGGCTCATTGATTAATCAATAAATAAAATATTTAAAAAACCTTAGTGTAGTCTTTACTATTGGGTATTTTGTTGCAAAAACAAATGCCTCATCATTGCCAATGTGCCTAAATAGTTTTTGAATCCTTTCTTTTTTTCCGAGCTGCGAAGCTGAAACCTGATTTTTTCCTGTGTTTGGAAGCTTCTGGGAGATGCTTGTACCCTATTACATCCTCTGGACTCTCAGCTTGTTAGTAAGTGCCTGACTGATAAGAACAAAAAGGAGGTTTTAGCGTGTTTTGTCGTATTTTATATTTTAGGAAGGCCCACAAAATATCATAATTGGGAGTTTGGTGTCGCCTGCACTTAAAGCCGGAAGACACATGGGTCATTTGTCCTCTGTTGTTGTTAATGTCTGTTGTTTGATGTGAAAAAGGGTTGAACTTTGCCTGTACTATCGGCATAGCTTCGATAGATTCTAAACCAAACTTGGAAGTCCTAGATGCAACATGGGATCGCGCACTTTTCTGATGAGGTCAAAGGTCCCACCCGGTCACAGGTCATGTGAGGTCAAGTTGTAAGATGGCTGAAAATGTCAAATTGACTTCAATGACAAGTTAAAGTTCAATTGGACCAACTGGATAGCGGCATATTTGTTGTGGGTCTGTCCCCTCTTGTGTATGCCTTCTTTCGCAACTCAAATGACCTCATTAACCTGGTAAACACCCACCGGGTTTTTAAAAATGGGGATGTATGGGGATTAGGGAACCCTCACAACATAATCCTTACAAAACGCGAATGTATCGATACAGGTGATTGAGTACGAAGGCCAATTGCTGGCCGGAGTTTTTTAATTTTAAGCTTATTTAGTTTTTTTCTAGGGTGAATTTGTCTTAATTTAAAAAACATTATCATATTATTATACTTTTATATTTGGAACTGATGGAAGCTAAGTGTATGACGGATAATTAACTGAGCTGCGTGAATTATTTTTAGCTAATTGGGTCTAAGCATCTGTTTGTGCGCTGTTCGTAATTTGGAAAGACCTTCGGCTCTTGACAACAGTGCACAACTGATGCCCAAGACCCAATTATCTAACTATTCACTTAGGCTACGTCAATTATCCTTTATCATACATCATTCCAGTATGAAGTGTTTAAGTTCTGACTGTAAATTATCTTGAGTATGCATTCTAAACTCTTTATGTGGTATGTAAATACTGAATTACTCTAACTAAAATCATTTGTTTCAAGATTCAAGAAATAGACCAGGTATTTGATATAGCTGGACTCTGTTTTAAATAGATTAATATATTGTTTCCATATGAACCGTTTTAAACCTGTGGATCCACTACCAAGCCCCACATGCTATTATTGCAAAGTTTTGGGTATAAGGCTGCTATACTTAGTGAGCTAAAGTATTAAAAGATATTCAGACATTGTGTCGTATGACCTTTGAACTTGACCTTTGGTAGTCAAGACGATACCACATTGAATCTACAATCATGTAGAAATCTGGCCAGGAGCACATTTTTTTTCCCACCAAGAATGATGCAGTTGGCTGCATCGGGTCACGAAGGCTCATTGGGCCTCTTCTGTTGGCCCTTGTCTGCGGAAAGAATTAAAACTAATTCATTTTGAACAAAGTGTTAATCATAATGATTCTTTAGGTATGGATAAATCTAAGCATGAACGATGATTCTTAGTTTGCATCCTGGCAATTTTGAGACATTTGAAGAAAAAGACAATATAAGATGTACAAATAGCTTGAGTCACTGGCCCTCCTCTGGAACTATCAAAGATAGTGAAAATAAAGTGGCGGTTCCTTGCAAAGGACGTTGTTGACTGAAGGATCAACTCAAGCCTCTGAATCCATCTAACAAAGTACTACTTCTACTCTAGGATTTTTTTTATCCTGACCACATATGAGCAAATTGTCCAATTCCATTATATGGCAATCAGTTATACTATATTGTGTTTGTCTTATCCTCTAGAATTGCAGCCATCACGCAGATCTTGGTGCATTTTCGAATCTGTGTCTGAATACCAAACCATCTTGGATACCTCACCGTCACCAGACTATATACCAGCACTCAAAGGTTTGTCATAATTACTACTCAAATATTAGCGCCATTTCTTAGAAAATATTTTCAAATGCACACCATCCAATCCTCTGCCTCAATCCCACATTACCACACCAAATTGATTGTGCCCTTATTTTTTCTAATTTGGAATCATCTGCAAAATAGTTGGCTGAATCTTTTCCATTATGATGAATGAATGGCAAAAAACATGGTTTTGTTCCAATTAACAGAAATTATTTGTACAGCATCTTTTGGTTCATTGTAAAGTCTTAAGAGTTTTTTGCTCGTCTGTCTATTTGTATTGTAATCTTAATTATTAGCACGAAACATTTACCCTGGAACTGGACTGAATTCCCTTCTCAAGACCGTAGAAAACAAATGTGGACCCCATTTTACGACTTAGAAAACGGACTCCAAGAACTGGACTTCTCATATCCGGGGGCCACACATTTTGGTAATATAAATATTTCCCTGATCACTCCCTCCCATTCTGGTTGGGGTCTTGGGTATCCTGTACATCTTTATTACCTACAGTACATATGTAAACTTTTTTGTATCTTTTCGCCTCATTCATTTTAGGGACAAGGTGAATCTTATGGTTGGTGTTTGGCCAAGGCATCTCTCATTCAGTTTTTTACTGGCAGGGCTGTTGACTATGTTCACGCTTGCTGTAATAGGTACTAGCAAGTCCATATCAGAGAGCTAAGGAATAATATAGCAATTTGGGGGGCACTTTATGGATATTATCTTAAGATTATTTGTATACACACCCCCTTATAGTCCACTTCTTGTAGTTACAGCAGGTACGAAAAGACCATGGTGATTTATTACAGCTTTCAATAGAAAAGGAAAATGTTACATAATAACAGCGAGGTAATCATGACCATGGAAAAAGACCATGGCAGTTGAATCAACTCCAATTTTACTTTGAAAGAGGAACAAATTTTATGCAATGAAATTCCATGAAACACAAGGGTTAAGTTATCAAGCCATTGCTTTTGTGTTTCCCAAGTGTCATTTTACCTCCATATCCCCATACTTTTTCAGCAGATTGATCAAAAGTACTTGAATTAAGGAAATCCCAAAAAAATTAATTCCGAACATTGATTCATGCACACGTTAAAAGATAGCATCATGTTGTATTGTGCTGGCCGAAAAGATTTATGGCTCAGTGAAGTTAACAATAACTAAAACAGTTTTTAAAACTTAGCTAGTGTAGATCTTGGTACTATTGGTTATTTTTGTTGCAAAAACAAATGCATCTATCTGTTACAATTTGACATAAATAAGTTTGAAGTCCTTTTCTTGTTACAGAGCTGCAAGGCCCCCCTGAACCTGATTTATCATCCTGTGTTTGGAAGCGTTCTGGGAGATGCTTGTACTCTTTACATCCTCTGGACTCGCACTTGTTAATTAAGTGCCTTACATTTAAAAGGAAGGTTTTTCTTGTTTTGTTCTTATTTATTTTATGAAGGACCACAAAGATTCATATTGGGACTTTTTTGTCGCCTACCTTAAAGCCGGAAGACACATAGGGATCCGGCTTTGTCCTCCTTTTGTTGTTAATGTCTGTTGTTGAATTTGAAAAATGGTAACCTTTGCCTGTATTCTGGCATCCATCGAAGATTTTTAAACCAAACTGAGTCATATATGGCACCATGGGATCCCTCGGTGCTGATTGAGGTCAAAGGTCACATACAAGGTCAAAAGGTCATGTGAGGATCAAGTTGTAAGATAGGCTGAAAATGTAAATTGACTTCAATTGAAAAGTTAAAGTTCAATTGAACGCAAACTTGAGTCATGGTGCAACATTGGATCCTCATTTGTTGAATGTGGTCAAAGATCACATGCCAAGGCAAGGTCACATAGGCCTATCATACAAACCACACGTCGGCCAGGCGTCACATGGGCCCATGAGATCCTTTTTTACCATAATTTATAATTTACTGTAGCTACTAATTGTTTAGAATGGTATAACCCTTGATAATATTGCCATAATTAAGAATGTGATGCTTTTACGTCCTAATATTTTATTTTATCATTATAAATTAATGAATTCAAACCAAAATTGTTTTTCAGTACCGCCACTAATTTAGTGAATTCACAACAGCTTCAAACAATTATTTAAAGTACTGAGTTTTACCCTGAAATGCAGATCGACTTACCAAACTTTTTGTTCCATATACAACAGTAAACAAATGAAGATGGATGGTTCAAACTGGCCTGGTGCAGGTTTAGGTGACAAAGGAAATTTTGCTGATGGCCACTTCTTTATAAATCATATTAATTTCAAGGTACAATCCTTGTATATTTTCAGGGTCACAGTACCTGTAAATCTTTTGCATACCTCAGACAGAAAGAGTGAATAAGGAAAAAGGACAGTCAAGCAGAATGCTTGCATTGGGAGCAAGGTGAGTAACCAGAATTTTTTGTAGGGGAGGGGCGGCGAATTTCTAAAAGGGGACTTTCCAAAAAAAATGCAAAAATTTCCAATTAATGGACACTTGGTGCTTAGGCTAAATTAATTTATAAATTGTACCTATATTATGGTTCCATATGAGGTTGTAAATTTGAATCACCACCCCCTTTAAAAAAAAAAAACCCCTTTCCCCCTCTAAACCCCGAGGTCTACAGGCCAATTTAATTGGTTATACATTAAGATATATGATGTGTAAAACCAATCATAGACATGGTAAGAACAACTTATTGGTTTTTTACAGATAGGTAGAGTCTATTCTGATTGGTTCTCAGCGATTATCTGCTAAAGTCATGTAATGAGCCAATCAGAGGTAGTGTAAGAAAGGTGATTAGACCTCAGTGGGTTAAACTTAAATTTAATGGTGTCAGTACAATAGATAACGGGTAGCATGTGGTCCTGGAAGACGAGAGTGGATCATTTTATATTTTGTTCATTGTATTTATTTCACAGATGCATTTGCCAACTATTATGGTTTGTAATTTTGATTGATGAACAACTATAGGATCAAAAAAGAAAGGCAAATTAAAATTATTCATGATGCCCTGTCTTGTATTTTCTCATGTTTGCTTCCAACTTATTTTAATAAATACAGGATAGTAGTACCCACATATATATTTTGTCACTACGATGTCAATTGACATCTGGGTTGATAGTGGAGAAGTCTTTCTGGAATGACAAATTTTGGGTTTGTCTAGTTCAGTGTTTCCAAACCTGGGTCCAAGGGTTTATGGGCCTTTAAGAATGGGGTCGCAAAACTATAAACAAACGATCGATAGCATCAGACAGTCGACTGGATTCAATGTTGTCGAATAAGACAAAAGCGTTTTGGTCGCCCCACACTTACAAATCATTACATCTGAGCGATTTCCTTTACACCATGTTGACTGAATATATGCATTTCCCTTCGGAGAAGTGGAATTCCCCCAAAATAATACCTATTTAGCAACCCCTAAAAGAGTAAATGGTCTCAACCAGTGCCCCCAGGTCACACCCTGTTAGCCATTCCTCTTCCTCAATTCCGTTTTTGGGCCGCCTTAACCAAACGGACCGCTGTTTACCTCCAACCGAGCTCTTTCATAGCACCAAGTTAATCTGAGATTTTTGATACTGGACTAGTTGTCGTCTCATACGGAATACTCCTACTACTAACCATATAACTATCTGGATATATTTGGATTATCTTCTGGATTATAACGCTCTATTTGGAGGCGGAATAAACAAGCGACTTTTGCGCCGTCGGAGAGCTTTTATTTTATTTTATTGTTTTACTCCTTTTTTTTTTTTTTTTTTTTAGTTTTCCATTCCTCTTCGGTTGTACCTTCAAGGGGGTTTTCTCTATTTTATAACGTCGTTTCCCGCTCCATTGGGTGCCCACCTTCTCCCTAAGTATTCTCGATGTAAGTCAAGGGGCAGTTTATCAGTCGTCTATTTTTGTAGTGTGTGTTACTTCCTTTAGTTTTATTCTTTTTAAAAAAAAAAAAAATTTCTTACTTTATTTCTGTGTTTTTAAAAAAAAAAAAAAAAACAGTTGCTTTTGGGTGAGTGTGGTCTATATTTTATTCTTATGCTTGTTGTATTTTGTATCGTAAATATGTGGAAGACGGACCTTTGGAAAATTCTTTTCCGTGTGTGACTTTGTTAACCTTCGGCCCCCCTCTCTGGCCGTTATCGTATGGTTTTTCGTGATCCTCGTTTTTCAGTGCGTCGGGCTTTTTCTTCCCGGGGAACCCAGACTCCGGCTCATCCTTATTGGTTTATTACCCCCTCTCAAATCGTTCGTTTTCGTTCCGGCACTCGCGCCCATCTGGCTCGACTTCAGACCCCAAAGACTTTTTCAAGCGACTTTGTCGCTTTGCCGCCGGGTGGCCCTCCGACGGCCGCATACCTTTTGTATTTTCGTATTTGATCTGTGTCACGTTCGCTGTCGTGGATTCTTAGAAATCTTCCTACTCGGGAATCCGAGACAAGCGAACATTCGACTCGACGATCCGGTCGCTTCACTGTTATTTGTTATAACTCTCTATTTTTAAGTACGTGTGTTTGTCTTTTTCTTTCTTTCGTGTTTTCAAAATGGTTCGCCCATTGACACAGGTTCCCTGTTTAATGTGTTCGCGCTAAGGCGAAAGGGTGATTGTGTTCGGGCGGCTTTCCTTCCTCTTTAACATTCCCCGTTGGCGGCCCCGCTTTAAGCGCCCGCTGCGGTGGAGCACCTAAGATGTTTTTAGCTATTATCTTCGGCTACTCATGGCGTGTTATTCAAGGCTGGGTGGAGGAAGGGTAAGTAGATTGGGCTTTGTCGATTGCGTGTGGTTCCCGTCTTTCTTCCTGTCCCTTTGCATGCACACAGACTGCAAAGGTCGTCGCCTCATTCCGTTACGTCGGTAGTTCTGGCTCGCCTGGTCCTAGCCCTAGGGGCTTTCTTCTCCGGTGCAGGCTATCGCGGTCTGGCTCTGTTCTGCTTGTGCCTTTTTCCCCTTGGTTCTTTGGTCATTCTGTCAGACTGTTGCCTTTCCGTTCCGTCGCGGGGTCGGTTTTTTTCTGCCTCGATGCTTATCTTTTTTCTTTCCTTGCTCCCGAGCACTATCCCCTCTTTATTTTACCCCCTATTCTCGTCCTACGATCAGTTGAAAGAGCCAGGAGTGATTCTTCTTTTCATTGAATCTCCTTCTCATTCTCCTAGCCTTAGTTTCTTATGATCTCGTTTGGCCGAGAATGCAGTTCGTGCTTGTTGTATAGTACTGTGCCCTATTTGCCAGGTCAGCTCCCTTTTTATTTCTTTCTCGGTTTCGCAGATTTAGAAGCTTCACCTATGCAGACTCGTGTGCCTTCGATAACGAAAGAGAAAAGTTTTCTTGTGGTTTTGTTTTCCCTCTTTTGCCTCGCCTAAATTGTGCGGTTATGCAGTATCCGAGCAAGCGTATGATAAGTTCCTCTGTAATCGTTCGGTCTTTCAGCCTCGATTTCACCTTCAACCCGCTAGTTAACGAGTCCGTCCCCGCAGAATCCGCGAAGTGGAGGAAGAAACGCCCTTCTGGCTTCGGGGTTTCATGAGGATAAGTATTTTACGATCTATATAATCTTGGCGTAATTTCGCCCCAGGTCTACGATCCATCAAGCAGGGGGCACGTAGAGCTAAGAGAGATAACGAAAAAAAGGGGAATAAAAGAGTGGTCTGGAAGGGTGGAATAAGATAGAGCAAGGATTGAGAAGTATAAGTAAGACTAGCGCACATTAGATAGACCAGCGAATCCGCATCGCTTCATCCGCTTTTAATCCCGTCCTGAGCAACAAGAAGTGAGAAAACTACAAGAAGGAGGTATAGGTTAGCCCGAGGGTAGTTATACGGCTCCCAAGGGAAAGACCAGAGGACTCAAGGGTGTTCTGGTTGTGTGTACTCCTTCCTGTGCGTCCCAACTTAAGCGCTCCTTCTATTTATAAATTATTTCCAGGCTCCCATCTATTAGGTGCATTCAACCAGAGAAGAATCTCCGCCATAAACAATGAACTCGGGGAAGAGGAAGCCTTTCCCTTTTCGGTCCACTCTTCTTTTCCGTCTTTCTGTCCGCTGATGGGCCCTGACTAGGCTCAAACGGGAAAGGGGTTAAAAGCGTAATGGCAACAAAATGGAGAGTTCAACTGGCTCCCGCATGGCTAGCCCTCTAGCCAAGCGGTATCAATCTGGCTCTTCTGCAATGCTTCACCAGGCCTTCCCGGGCCTAGGTGGGGCGCGCAGCGCTTCGCCAGTTTGGGTCCCCGCTCACGCGGGGTACCGTGCGCGGGTACTGGTGCGGATCGTCCGGCGCGAGTTCCCGCTGCGGTCCAGCCTTTTCGGCACACCCTACATGGCTAGCCCGCTAGCCCCCCCGGGTTAGTCTGGCTCCGGCTGCATGCTTCACCAGCTCTTCCACGGGCTAGGTGGGGCGCGCAGCTTGTGTCCGCCAGGTTGTCCCCGCTCACGGATCGGGTTCCGTGTTGCTTTACGTGCGGGTTCGTCCAGGCGCTAGTTCCCGCTACGGTTTCCGCCGTACGGTACACCCCGGTGTGGTTCCGGTCGCGGCGCCCTCGTGGTGGCAGCCTCCGGGGCTTGCCTTCGCGGGGGGCTCGGGGATGCTGTAGGTCTCGGCGGTCTCTCGGTTCTCCCCAAGTCTGCTCTTTGGCAGGGTTCCCCTACTGGCGGCCTAGCCTGAGTGGCTTCACCCCGTGCTGGCATGTTGCCTGGCCTTGGGATGGGAGCCCTCTCAGCCTTGTGAAGTCCCGGGGTTACCGCGTATATTCTCCGACGTTGCTCTAGGCTTTCTGCATGCAGGGTTCCCCTGGGGGTCTCCCTGCCCGGCCTGTGGTGGGACTAGCCCGCCTCGCCTGGGCATTGGCGCCTCCTGTCCGTTCTATAATGTCTGCAGCTTCGTCGGGGTCCCCCAGCCTTACCTTTATGACTCTGCCCCCCGGCTGTCCGCTGGGGTGCTTTCGCTGCTCTCGGGCTCCCTTTGGAGCTTGGTAGCCTCGTGCCTGTCTGCTACCTCCCATGGGCTTTTCCAGCTCTGGGTCGCCGGCGCTTTCGTCGCTGCAGCCTCTGTTGGCGGCTGCAATTTGCTGCCTTGGTAGCCTAGCTCCTTCGTGGTGCTAGTCGGGCCGTTCGTGTGCACTACGGGTACTTTGAGGCCTCTGGTCTCTGCAGTTAGGCGCTGGGCGGGGTCCTTTAGGCCTTGGCTGTCCAGGCTCTTAGGCTCTGGCGTTAAGCCTTACGGCTCCTAGCCTGGTCCGCTGTTCTCCCTTGGGGAACTGGGCTCAGGCTATGATGCAGCTTTGCTGCTCCCCTCCTGGGTTCAGCTTGTCCTAGTTCCGCTTCCTTCCGAGTCGGGCCTAGTTACAGTTTGACGTCTGGCGTTAGTCCTCTGTTCCCCCTTGGGTCCTAGACCTTGTATCCAGCTTGGGTGTGATACTGGTCTTTGGGACTTTAGCCCCCGACTTCCATGGGGGTCGTGGCCTTTAGCCTTGTCGGTCCTTTGACCTTCGCTTGGGCCTAGGCTTGGGGCTTTCATCTCCTAGAGCCTTTGCTACTCGACTTAGACCCTTCATCTCCATTTTGGGTTGCTGGCCCTGGTTCTTTCCTCCTCGCAGCTTGGCTGGACCCTTGTCGGCCCCTGGGCCTAAGGCTGATGCCCTGCTGCTTGGTGTATTACCTTTGGCCCCCTTCGGGTTATGAGGCCTGTGCCTATACCGGTCTGGCGTGGCCCCTCCGGGGGCGTCACTGGGCCGGCCTAGGCCTGGGTAGGGGCTTTATGTCGTTCTCCCTTGGCCTTACAAAACACCCCTACGGGGAACCTGATCACTCGCGTCTTGGCCTTCTCTCCCTTGCCCTCCGTCCTCACTTTGGTGCGGGCGCGAGACCCGCCTACATGCCGCTGGTGCCCTCTCGGGCCTGCCTGCTCTTGCCGGTCTCGGCTTTTGGTCATTCAGTCTTGATGCTGATGCGTGGGTCCCTCCTTGGGCTGTGGCTCCACCCAATGTGGATGCCCCCTCTCCCCCCTGGGCTCTGTTTGTCCTGCGCGCTGGTGGTTTTGGGGCTCTTTTGTCTAACCTTACCTGTGCTCCCAGGCCTTACTCCCTCGCCCCTTGGGGCAGCCCTTGAGGTCTTTCGACTTTTGCCTGGACATTGCCCACTGTTGGGTCGGTGTCTTGGACAGGGATCCCTTCCTCCCGTTTGGTTTCGTGATTTGGTGGCTGCTTTGACAGTTCCTCTCGCACATTCTTTTGGCTCTCGGCTGACTGCCTGGTCTGCATATCTCCCTCGGGTTGACCTGGACACGGGTTTTAGGTCGGCGCGACGGTGCCCCTCTTTGAGGCTCGTCGTACGGGCTTGGCGTGGGGCTTTGTTCGTCCGGCCCTAAGCGTTGGGGCTCTTCCGGGCCTAAGCTTGGGGCTTGTCCGGGCCTAACGCGGTTCCCAGGCTTCAGGCCAGGGTGGTGCTCCGATTCGTCGGGTTTGTCTTAGGGGGTTCCCCCCTCCCCCCTCCAGTCGGTTTTTCATGCTCCTGTGTTCATCTCCAGCTTCACTTGGCTGGTTTTCTGCCACGCCTTCTGCCTCAACTGTGCTGCCTAGTGGGAATCGCCGCGACGGGGTATTCCCTAGTTTGGTGGGTTCTCAGAACACGCCTTCACAGGTGGCTTTGTCAGTTGTTCTTGGCAGTTTTGACTGGTCTTGTGTCTTCCCGCCGTGCCTTGCGCTGGATCTTGTGCTTTTTCCCCTTAGCACCTCTCGGGTCCTGGGGGCTCGTTCGTTTGCTCTGGCTCCTGTCGTTATGATCTGGGAGCCCTTAACATGGTGGTGCGCCCACTTCCGACTGGGATCTTTTATCCCCCTCTATCGATCCTAGTCGGATCAACAGTCTGTGACCTGAACTTTAAAGTCGGTGGGGAGCTTCTCCACTCCGGGTGGAAGTGTCTCTGGGGCGTAACCCCAGCTGTGATTCATTCTTCCATGTCTGACGTCTCGAGTTTGTTCAAGTTGGTTACTACTGTTACTACTCCCTTTCTTTTCTCCTCGAGGCTGTGGTGATCCTTAAAATATCGGTATCCTTCCGTCTTGAGGTACTCCCTTGGGTCGGTTAAGGCACCTTCTCCGTGGATCTCTTCCCTTTCTTTCTCTTTCTCCTCGGGAGATATTGTCGAAGCCGCTATGCTGTCTGCGGACCTCTTTCTCGGTGGCATCCTATAAGCCCGTACCGTGTTCGGCTACGCGGCTACTTGTTGGCCTCCTCGATACCGATCTGTCTTTCGGCCCAGAGGTTCCTCATGTAGGATCATTCTTCCTTGCTACGACTTGGTCCCTCTTGCTCTCTCTTTCTTTCAGGTCGCCAACTTTTTTAGTCTCATGGCTCGGTCTTCCCCATTAGCCTTTTATTTATCTCATCGGCGCGGGCGCCCTCGGTGCTCGTACTCGGTGTTCGCTGCAGAGCTAACCTCTGGGTTCTCTCCTCTGGTAGACTTCTCGTGGTTTAACCCACTTTGTCTACCTTTCGGGCCAGGATTGACTCTGGCCCCATCTGGGGAAGTGCTAGTTTTCATTAATCTAGCTTTTGACTGCTCTTTTTCGGTTGCCCGGTCTGGTGCCGCCCAGCGGCACCCGGTATGGCGGAGGTCTGCTTCGTTCTTTCTTCTTTCCTCGGTGGTTACTTTCACCATCCAGATTGCGAAGTGCCTTAGCTCCTCCTCTACTCCATCTCCTGGCTGTGTCAGTCGAGTGGGACTTTTCGCTTATTATTTGATGCTTTGTCTCCGATCGTTTCGTAACCAGTTTTGTCCCTTGGCTTTTTCTGGTCCGACTAACTCAGCCTGACCACAGTCTCTTGGTTTGTTTGGTGCGTCCTTGGGTTACGTTTGTGTTTGTTCCTTGACTCCTGCTAGGTCGTCCGTTTCTGACCTGGAAGCTAGTTCCCTCTGGGGTCTGAGTTCTATCAGGCGAGTTTCCTCTCTTGCGTAGCCCCCAATCGTCCTTTTGGGTGCGGCGTCGCCCGAGCCCTCGCCTTTAATTTACTCTTTCGGGTCCCGTTCCGGCGATTAGCTCGGAGATTTCCTTCTTTCCTCTCCTTGTATGCTTCTTCTTCTGGGCCAGGGTCGGACTTTTCTCTCACAGGCCCTCCTCGGGGTCTGGGGCCCTTATCCTTCATTCAGGCTCTCCAACCTTTTATCTTATCTCCCCCCGGCATCTCTCCTGGGTTCATCTGTGGTGTGCTGATCGGGCCCCCTCTCTAGGGGCCGCTCCTGCCTCCGTTGTTTGGGGCTAGGCTTTCTTGCCCCGTCTACGCGGGTTCCGCCTTGCGCTTCTTCTTCTGGTTCCCATCCCGGATCCTCAGTTGTTCGCAGCTGTGAAGTCCTTGTTCTTCGCCTTTGCCGTGGGTGTTTCGGCCCTTTGTCGGCCAGGGCCTTACGTCGCACTCCAGTCCTTTCAAGCTCTTCCTCTCGCCTATTACTTAGGCTTGGGTTTCTCTGGCGGGATTCTCGGCTTCTGGCCTCTCCTCCAAAAAACTTTGACGCAGGTCATTTAACACATTATGAGTCTAATGTCCTATTACTCACCCCTGGTGTACCCCACTGTCTAGGTGAGTTTATTTGTCTTCCTGACTTTTAGGAATCTAGATCCCATGTGTTTTTGTGCTACTCTGGGCGTTTTTGATTAAACCTTTGACTGCATCCTATGGCTGCTCTCTGAGATTCATGTTCCCCCTCCGACTGAGTGTGCTAGCCTGGTGTTGATTGAATATTTCATTCAAAGGGGTTAATGCATATATTTTAGTCAACATTGGTGTTAAGGAAATCATCTCAGTGTAATGAATTTAGTTTAAAAAACCACATTATGTTTTAATAATCATATAACTGAGGCCTTATTTCCTTTTACAATGTTGACTTCCCCCCAGTTCCCTTTTTGCCCCCGGTTTTCCACGCGTTCCGCCGCTTCCCTTCCGCCACCCACAACAACATGATATGTGCATGCTTCCGTGTGGGCTTTGAGCCAACGGAATTGGGGAAGAGTAATGGCTACCAGGGTGGACCCTTGGTCACTCTGTTTTGATACCATTTCTCTTTTAGGGTGCTAACTAGGTATTTTGGGTCATTCCATTCTCAGAAGGGAAATGCATATATTTCAGTCCAATTGGTGTAAAGGAAATCATGCCTCAGTTTATTATTTATAAAACATAATGTGTTTTTAACTATTTACAAATGGGGGGTCTCAGGCAAAAAAAAAAGGTTGGGAACCCATGCTCATTCAAATGGGTGCACTAAAATTGACTGGACTTCATTGATTTTGATTTCAAACAGAGGAGCAGAATACATGTGCAAAGACATAGAAACAAAGTCATATGCCAGAAATACACACAGTACACGAATGATTACAAATGCATTTCATTTCCTCCTCAGATGCCTATGGTAGAGATGTGCGCATCAGAGTGACCTGTGCAGCTGTGGCATGACCTGGAGTGAGTGAATTATTATCATCAGCAGGAGTGCGCAGCAAGGAAGAAGAGACAAAGGCCTCTCGCCTTCTCACAAACCTCTTCTCATCATAAAAGCATTTAAGGTATGAAATCTTGGATAATTTTTGTTTTTTTTTTGGGTGGCAGATTATTTGCAACTTAATTCTTGTATAAATCATGGTACTAACAAGATTGCATTATTAGCTCTAAAAACCTGATTACCTTTATCTATCTTCTCACTTTATTTTGATTCAGCATCTGTTTAGAGGCTTTCCTCGATTTTATAAGTGACATATCCTTCTGTAGCTTAGCTATAGCTTAGCTATAGCCTTAGCATAGCTTTAGTATAGCTTAGCTATAGCTTACAATGTTTAAAGGTGCCATTTTGTGATGGTTTGCCTTACTAAAAAAAGTCAAGATTTTTTAATTTTCTACAAACATTGGATTAAATAGTATATGAATATGTAATCTAACTTGCAAATTTGCAGCATTTAATAATAAAATTGAAAATATCACATTTAATATTTTTTTATTCAGGTGGATGATGAAAAGTCAACAGAGATTATAATGCGCTTCAAACAAAATTGATACACATTGGTTCAAAACACCAAAACCAAATCAAATGAACACTTTTGGATTATAGTCCCTACATTGTGTAGGCCTTTTGCATTACTTGACAGTTAATACATCAGCCCAAGGTGAATAGAGAATAAAGGTATGATTTTGGAACCGCCGTTACTCTCTTTACGACGAAAATGAAACCAAGGCGTACCATTATTTTAAGTGAAGAACGAGGCCGGAAACCGAGTTCTTCAACGCAAAAATAATGGTGTCGCCAGGTTCAATTCGTTGTAAAGAGAGTACGGTTCCCAAAATCTATACCTTTATTCTCATTCTTAACAGCTTTATCATTTAAGGTCATCTTTAACCAATTTCGCTATACTTTACGGCTAAATACAACAAGAGAGGATGGCCACCACCCAGTGACAAAACAATCGAACAACCCACTGAATGCAACGATCATACGCAAACGAGACGCAAATGTTGGCAGGCGGCGGCGCGAAAAAGAAGCAAAACGCGGTATGACACGAGCGCTCAACCAAAAATAACTCAATACGCGTGCGTCTACCTGGTTCAATTAATCGAATTGAACCCGGGCATCAGCCAATGAAATGCTTACATTTTCACAGCTGGTTTAAGAATGTTGTTATAACCACTCACCTTATAAAATGCAGCAACAATTGATTTAGCAGTGAAAAGCAACAATCCTGGGCCAGTCAACCAATCAATAAATCCTTATTAGTTGCCATTGGCTTTTCTAAAGGAAATGTAATTCTTAGTCTTATGCAACACATACCTGGATTATGTGGTATTGTCTGCCAACCGATCCCAATGGTTGGGATGTGCTGCAAAAAGAGAGAAATCAGAAATGAACTTGATCCCTATTGGGTCGGATGGACACTCATTTGGCCATAGAGGTGTTAAGCTTGTTTTGTGGATATAGAATGGGAAGGCTCAAAATGCATGAAATGCACCTTAAGATTTTGAGAGAAACATGTGGCAAGTGCGATCAATAACCATACTTCAAAATAGCTACCAGATAGGTCACATCTTGACAGTAAACACAATTACTTTGAGGCGGATCTGATCGATTTGAATGGTGATGATGATGAGAACAACTTCTAGCTGGAGCGGTCACATATATTCGTGGAGCACAATTCCTCTCAACTTGTAGGGTGGTATGGTTGTAGGGTCAGAAATCTACAGACCTAATTAACCCATATGAGTGGATTTAAACATACAACCCGAACTAGTGCTTTATACTCTTAGACGTCTAATGTGATCTTTGTATGTTACAGTGGTGAAGAAGGCCAAAGTTTGGATAGCACCATCCACATTAACTGGACAGCCCTGGGTGTGGCAGCAGTAGAAGGAAAGGCAGCTAGAAGGAGTGACCAGCCCAAACTGGCCACAGCTGCATAATCAAGTCAATTCAAATTGAACCACAGGTAAGACCTGATAATTTCAATTTGCGCATTACCAGAACCACTTACAAACATCAAAGGGGACAAAATCTAGTCATGGGTGATGTTAGTCTGTGAACATTGTGTTTATATAGAAGAATAGTGTGTCAATTAATAGGCAAAACATAGCATAGTTGTGAGTTTGCAAGTAATGTGTCAAGCCCTGGTTGCCGTCCCATCATATCTCATCATCATCATCCTTCGCGCGGAGCAGGAGATTACAAGATTTCTCCATGCCACATTGTCTTTGGCAAGTGTGGCTATCTGCTCAGCTTGATCATGCTTATGCTTACCCGAGCACACGTTGATTGTAGGCTCTAAAGAAGAGGTGCGTGGACGCAGTCTCCTTTGCCATGAAGGGTGGTAGTAGAGAGCGTATCTTCT
The DNA here is from genome assembly GCA_023653785.1 of Ophioderma brevispina. Classification (NCBI taxonomy): domain Eukaryota; kingdom Metazoa; phylum Echinodermata; class Ophiuroidea; order Amphilepidida; family Ophiodermatidae; genus Ophioderma; species Ophioderma brevispina. The sequence continues at coordinate 30,151 of JAMKCH010004583.1, forward strand.
GGCAGGCTCTTCCTCTGGCTGACGAAGGATGTGTCCAAGGAAACTAAGCTGGCGATGTCTTACAGGTGGATAAGAGGCTCAGTGTTGGTCATTTAATATAAGATGGTGTGTGAGACATGTCTTTCCGTTTTATGTCCAGCATATCCTTATCAAGAAGTAGCAAATGCGTTGATTTTGTTCCATGTCTTGTGATAGCACCAGGATTCACAGCCATAGAAGTAGGATGGTCACACAGGTTGTGTTGAATACTTGACTTTTGCAGAGATGGATATATGGGAAGCTTTCCACCGACCTTCTAGCTTCCAGAAGGCACTCCATGCTAATGCTTTTCGTCTTTTTAGCGTCGCTTGCAGCAGATTGCCATTTTGCCGTCCCACAGTGTTGTTAGGAAGATTACCAATCAGACGTGGTTAGGGGCCGACCAGGTAACATCGTCAATCAACAGAAGATTATGGTATGTGTGCACATTACTGAAGTAGTTGCAAAAGGATTTTCTGCAGATTCAGTTGCACGGCATTCGTGTATAAGGCGCTCTTGAATTTGTTATTGTAAAGGTGTGGGTTCATTCCCACTTCTTGGTGCAAAATTTCAATATTATTGGACTTGGAGGTTGCAATTAAACTTTAGAGAGGCCAGATAAGCGTCAGTGATGGAAGTATAGGTTACCTGGTCGGCCCATAGCCGCTTGTGACCACTCTAATTTCTAAAATCTAATAGACTCAAGTTTGTTGCTCCGCAACAAGAATCGTGTATCGGCATTTAGAGGAATTACATAGCAGAATTTACAATGGGGAAGCAAAAGCCATCTTTATTAAAATGACATTGTTCATTTGATATATGGAGGACGTTGTGTCTGTACATCTAATGGATAAATTTTTCTCCTGATTGTTCCATTTCAATAAAAAAAGATTCTGATGTGTACAGATTAGCATTGAAACAACACGGGTTATAGTTGGGGCAGAATGAGGACGCCACTGCATGTCTGATGTAATTTGATGTAACAAATGTTGGCCATGAACAATAATCTCTAAACAGTTAAAGCTTATTGAAGCAGAAAGTTTACAGTACGTGAATTATTGGCGTCTGGAGTTCAAACTCGACTCAAATTGGGCATTTGTTGACATTTTAAATCATATTTTGTTCGAACATGCCCCGCCCATTCTACACATTCAAACCAATCACAGTTCGTGCTGAGCTTGATTGACAACCACCTGGACGGAAAGAATTGTGTATTGTGCCACCCCCAATGAAGTTGGCAGCCTCAACAGAATAAACTTATGTTGAAGGATGTGGTAGAATACTGAATTAATCCCTATTGGTTGGCATATTCTTGTCCCTGATATAGAGTGCACTCAGGGCAGGGTTAAAAAGAGTGGTCTTAAGTTAAAATAATTTGATGATAGTCTCTGAATATAATAGCTATTCCAATTGAATTGCTTATCGTGTAGTGCTTACAAGACATTACAAATCATACAGTGCCGGGGTGCTCCCTAGGTCTGTCAAAGAAGTGGGAAAATGTAAAAGTCAGTAATAAGAATAACTCCTTTCTCCAAGCAACATGGTCCTTCATGAAGGGGGTCTCAAAGCAACACTACGCATGCCATTCATCAATGCCCTGAGATCTGCCTTTCTGTCATAGTTTTGGAAATATCAAAAAGTGAACAATTGGGCAAAGTTTTCTTTCTGTAATAGCTATCCCGTAAACTTGGTCATTGTGTAGGCCTTGACAAAGTCACTACCCAGATTATTCATTACCTGGGTTGCTCCCATGGGTAATGTGATATGTAGGTCGCTCCATATGTCTTCTTGTTTGTACTCCAAAGGGTAATACACGCTTGATCCATCATCTATTAGTACAACGCAGGATTTGTAAAGTCGCTGGGCACACAGTTTGCCTTGTTCATAGCCGTACCTTCCAGGTGACTGACATGCCTACACTAGCCTGATGCCATCATTACTGAAGTACCCAGCAACTCCCCTGAGTACCTCCCTAGGTCTCTATCCAGACAGTCTGAATAAGCAAACCGTTGGCCCATAAGGGCACCAGCTTTTCATTTCATTTACTCGTTATTTTTAACTATTAATAGTGATATTAAATTGTGAATCACCAACTTGCCATCTGTGTACCCGTGAATTGTCCTGTTCATTATCCATAAGGAGTGGTGCACGACCATTTGTGGCACACTGCGAAGTTTCCAATAGGAGCGCGAGCACACTATTAAATAAGTCTCACCTGACCACTTTCAAGGCTAAAACCCTGTAGCTTCCAAGGGCAAAGTTACTGGACTGCAACCAATAAATGCTTCGGTCATAATGCCAGCTTCACTGGCCTTGGAAAGTGGCAGTTAAGATTTATCTCACCCATACAAAGGCACTCCACATACACTTGAAAATGCTTACCTACCTTTTACAAGATACTCCAAGGTGCCCTAAGAAGAAGCTAGTACATCTTCATAAACTGGAAAATTAGCAGGCCCTTTAGTTCCTGTAATACTTTCAAATAAGATTAAAAATAGTATGTTCCAAGCTGACGGAGAATTCAGTCCTTTGATGCAGAGCGAGATACTGAGTAGTATCCAGATGGGTCAAAATTCCGCAAGTCGTCCCATCAAGAGGGGAGAACACATTTTAGTCGTCTTGGTAATTTGCGTCCATTAAATCTGAACTTGATGAAATACATGTGAATGTAGGTAGTTTTCATTAGTTAACTTTCAAGACTTGTTGATATTCATGGTGGTCGTGGTATACCGCTCGATGACTGTCCCACTGGAATTTAAACATTATTTTATGAGCTGATTTGTTCTTGTGCCGATTCAGTTTGTGGTTTTACAGAAAACACATAGAAGTTTTCATTGAATGTTCTGTGATAACTGGGGATGAAAGTTAAAAGGTACCATGGCCCGATCGCTAAATAGCCTCGTCCCCAGAAGCCCATCCAGATTACAGAGTGGTCAACATTTTTGGTATCAGAAGAAAGCCTCGTATTTTCCTTTACCTGTGAAATCTTAGAGCCAAGGATATTTGGTTTGGAAGTTATGAGCGAAATGTTCCCCCCTTGGGTCGCCATATGAATTTTAACACAGTATACTCTATGGGGCTCACAAAATCACGTTTTTAGCTCTCACATCAAAAACGGATTGAAATATCGGCGCGAAACTTTATCCGATGGGTTTGGAGTGCAGGCCAATCTATCAGATGGAAACTTCATATCCTTAATCGGGCCACCCCCTTTAACATTGATAAGACTAGATCACATTAACATAAGGAAGCAAAGTTTTGAAAAGTGGCATTTAAAGGGTCACGATATTGAAATGTTAACTCATATAAATATCTTGTTTGATTTTACAACTGGAAATACTTGAACACAGCTACAAAAACAACTTGCAATTCAAACCACACTGGCATGTTTGGCCTTGAAGAGCACAATGAAAAAGATTGGTGGTTTTCCATACTATCAGGCATATTTTAAAAATTTTTCGATTCTGTTTGCGCCTATACTGCTCTATGGCGCTGAGATTTGGGATTTTAAGATATGACTCAATTAGAAAAGGTTCATCTCAAAGATTGTTAAAAGTTTTTAGGAAGTTACATACAATACCTCTAATAGTGCTACCTTAGGAGAATGTGGTAGACCTCCCATTATGTTTTCCAATTCATTCGTTGTATTCTACTGGTACAATTAATTTATTGTCTGATGATGCGATATCCAAAGAAATGTTATGAAATGCTTTTCAATTAGACCAACGTGGTATCACAACTTGGGACACATTCAAGTATCTATTAAAATACTACTTGTCTTGGTGAGTGTGTTATCACATGGAGTGGGTGATTGTAATCACTTCTTAGACATTTTTGCCACAAGAGTTTTAGGGGACATTTCATTCAAAACTGGTTTTCTGATTCAGTGTCACGAAGTAAATTAAGATCTTATAGTTTAAAACTCTATTAGCACCTGAAAAAATACCGTTTGTGTACTCAGATTTGGTAAAAGAAGGGCTTATGACAAAATTAAGGATGTTCTGATCATTCCTCTCTCCGGATCGAAACTGGAAGCTTGAAAAAATATTAATGCCACAGAGAGACTTTGTGACTTGTGCAAATTGATTGAATATTGAAGATAATTCCCACTTTGTTTTAGTTTGCCCTTTCTTTTCAGTCTTAGACATAAATATATCCTCGATATATTTTGGGTTACCCGACTTTTTTTTTTAAAAGTTTCTGGAACTCATGAAAGTAAAATATTAATAATTATCCATAACACTACTGAATATGTTTTCAGTGCTCTTAAACTCAGGTATGATATCTATTCAATTAATAAAACATGTTGCTTATATAATCATTAGTTTAATTCATATTGTAATACAATTGTGTTTATACAAAGTACTTTGCCTACAATTTCCATACCATGAATACCATGTATTATATTGGTTAATGTATTATGGGCCGGTGGCCTCACGTACTCAATAAAGCTTCATACTCATACTAAGACACTATCAGTGATTTATTCGAAAGAAGTCAAATACTTGAAATTGGCAGGAATAGCTTAAAGTTGAAAGGATAAGTCTGTAAGATTCTCATAAGTTACTTTTAATTTTCCAACTGAAGAATTGACAGAAAAGGAGAACGGCAGTGTCCAGATACGATTCTCCTTCAACTACGTGTTCAATGTAAGTGTCCGTACGACAGTAATGCCTAAGATTTCCGATTTTGTCCTATTAGGTCGTATTCGGGTCGGATCATTTGCAGGTATGTTGGATACCTGTACTTGTTACTACGCAAAAATCTGATTTTTGGTGATTTTTTTTCAATTTTCTGATTAGCCAATTCACTGATAGTGCTTTAAAAAAATGTATAGTTTACAACTAGTTGAATATTAAGAAGTTGGATCTAAACACCTGACAGCAACTGTTGCTGTCTTAGCAGGGTCCCCAACATTAATTTAAATAATTTTTTTACCATTGTTTCAACCTTAGTGTATACTTTATTTCCAGCAGCATCCAGTCCAGATATTGACTCATAAACTACAAGATTGCTGATGTCTCTCAAGGCTGGTCGTTGACAATGCCACATAATTCACGATTGTTGTTTTGCATAACATTATATGTATAATGCCTTGGCAAAAAACACACTTCAACTAATACCGGTATAATAAGATTTATAGATGTAGATTACCATGCAGGATTTGCTGTCTCTGTTAATCATTTTATAGTTTGGCTTACAAAGCACAGTATTGTGGCAACAAACAACCTCAATTATTTTGTATTTCTGCCACCCAACCTACAATCATTGAAAAAAATGTTGCCAATATACTTTGGTCTAGTAAGTAAAAAGTGAGCCTCGTCGGGTGGGGCCCAAGGTACAATGTTGGTCTAGTCAGATTGCTCGGCAGCCTCGCCATTTCCCCCAACATTGATTAACTCTGTAATATATTAATCTTTCCCTGGAGATGCCAACGCACACTGAGTGCGGAAAAAATAACCCGTGTACGCTTGGCCGGATTTGAACCATTGACCTCCGTATTACCAGCATGGCACACGCTGTCACTAAGCTATCCAGCAAGCCAGGGTTGGTAGAGAAGCGATAGAGATTATCTATAGGTGTTCTGTCCGAAGGTGTCCTTCGCTTCCTTCGCGATAGCATCACAACGGTATATTTAACATATACAATTATTTTGTTTTTCAGTTTTAACTACTTAGTTCTCCAGGTATATATCCTTAGTCTACCTGGAGAACTATGTGTTTAAATTTTCATTGATTACTCTATCCTGGTAACCTTAACTAGAATAGCCCAGATTCACTTCAGTGGTTCATTGTTTTAGCGCAATGTAGCTGAACCATGGCTAAAGATACCAAGACATAGGCAATTCTGCCGGAACCTGCCCTTGATTTCTAGACATAATGTCACCTCTAAGCTTTGTTTTTCATGAACTGTAACCCATATCAGCTGGTCTGCCCACGAAGTGTTTGGCTGTATTCACAGCTGACCAACCTTGACCGCTAAAATCCTTGGTCTGCAAGGCTCAGAAATCACATAGCATGTTCCGGGTAAGGGTTATGGGATGAAGATATGGTACAAGGAAGAAAGGGAAGGCCTCTACTAAATTAAAAACATGACTGCCCAATTCTGATCCGTGTTGTGAGCATGGGGATGGTTTTGTAAATTTTTATAAGTGTGGCAACTCTTTTTTCTATATTGTAATGCAAAAAGAGACACATGTAGGAATTTTACACTGGCTACTGCAGTTGTCAGACTAAGTTATTAAGAAATGTTCCAAGATCCAGATATAAAAGTGGATTTTCAATAGTTTATTTTTAGGGACACACAAAATGGTACTAATTCTTTTGGTACATCATAAAAAAATATTTCTCAATATAAATTATAACTTCCTATTTCAAAACTAGGGCCTGGTTTTAGAAATCCTTTACACCAATGTTGACGAACATTGCCTTACCTTTCACAAGAAATGGAATTTCTTAAAATACCAATAATACCCTAAAATAAAAAGGAATTGTTGTAGGGGGAGTCTTGTGTTTTTGAAGGGGTCTTGTGTGTTGGAAGGCGGTCCTTGTGTGTTTGGAGAGGTCTTATGTGGTGGGAGGGGGGTGGGGACTGGGGTGTTGGGTAAAGGGTGAAGGGGGTTGTTTAGGAGGAATATTGGGAGGTCTAAGGTGGGGGTGATTGGTGTGTGGGGGTGGGAAGGGGAAGGTGTGATAATGGGAGGGAAGGTGAGGTATTGGGGAGGGCCAAAGTGCAGGTAAGGTGGGGAGGGAGACGAGGTATTGGGGAAGGGGACGGTGGGATATGTTGCGGTGGGTTTTGGGGTGTTTGAGGGGTGTTGGGTGTGTGGAGGAGATGATTTGGGGAAGGATGTTGAGATGGTGTTTGGATGGTGTTGGGGAGGAGAAGGGGGTGTTGGGAAGGTAATTGGGGAGCTAAGGTGGGGAGTGGAGGGGGTGTTTGGGGAGGGGGTTGAAAAAGGATCTTGGGGAAGGGTTTGGGAAGGGTGTGTGAGGGTTTTTGAGAGCGGAGTCTGGGACTCCACTCGTGTAATCCACAGCATCATGACATTGAATTCTCTGTTTTTTAAAACTGCTACTACAATGAACACAATCCTTGCATACCTTCATAGGGATTGTGTGCCGAAAGCTATGAAATAAGTGCCTATGCTCAGTCTAATATATCTTTTGGGCACCTGAACTGGTTTTGCTATATCCGCCCACTAGATCATTAAATAGACATCTTTGGCTGGAACACACAAGTTCTAAAAATATTTGGTGCTCTCAACTTACCAGACCACAGGACCTGATGGGAAATATCTGGATGTTGTGCAGAAGGTCCACCAGTGTGGATCCGGCTGGGAGCATGTTTTTTTCAGAGCTTATGTGTGCCCGACTTCTTTGGGTATAGCTAAACACTAATTTTATCTGGCAAAAACTAGAGTATTAATTAGGCATGTCATGGTGATTGGGAAAAAAAAATAATAGTGACTACTGTTGTGGGCAAAGGTCAAAAACAAATGATGAAAATGCTCAAAATTACAACTCCAGGAAGTCTCTGTTGGCATTCATTTTAGCAAGAATGACATCAAAATTGGGTTTTCTTAGACATACAAGGTCAGTCTCGTTTTGAACTGGGCTTTGACCTGGGACACACAGATGAAAATGAATATACTCCTTAATCTAGTTTACAAATACTTTTATTAGCCATAACATCAAGGCTTCTGGTTTAACAGAGTGACGAAGGGACGAGTGGGTTTGAACGAGAGAGAGAGAAAAAAAGAGAGAGAGAGAAATAGAGGAAGAGGGTGAGCAGAGAAAGGAAGGAGGGAGAAAGGGAGAGGAAAAAAGTGAGTGTGAATGTGACGTGTATGTGTGCATCCATGAGGTGGGGGCATCCATGAGTGGGTTGTATCCATGCCGTTTGATCCAGGCACGGGATCGAAAATGTCTTGGGCCTATTCGCTACTGTACACAAACCAAATTACACATACAAACCATTCATGATTTCAAATTTTAACGGTTAAAGGCAGTTTTTTGACCCATTTTCCGATAGTATGTAGTTTCCACCTTCATTCTGAAGTGATTTTGTCTTTTGTGATGTCAACTAGGCATGTAATTAAGACTATAGTGTAGTTTAGGATTTTTTTAGCAAATAGTCACAAGAACTGAACCAATTTGCCATCTGACATGGGGGCAGCCATAGTTGATTTGGTTGACTGCTATGACCTCCTGGCTTAAATATTCTCTATTCCTTTACTACTACATGAGTGCGTGACTGCATGTTGTTGATTGGTGATGAATCCTAAGAACCTTGCATCTGCCAGTGCTGGGCACATAATTCCGGAATGTGCGATGCACACAGCGCATATTAGGGTGCAGCGCTTACTTGCATTTTTGGTTGCATGACGCATTCTGTTTTTTTTTGTTATTTGAAATTGTTGTGGATGTGACAATTCAATGTGAAAGGAAAGTACATTTACTGCTTATTTAAAAACTTGAACTTTATTTTGCCAAACTGTTTTGATATTTAACATATTTTCTGGTATTCTCAAAGGGAAATAACATCAGACCGTGGTTTAAACAGGGTTGGTCATTTATGAGTGAGACATTTTCCATTTCAACATACTCTAAAGGTTTGATGTAAGAGGTGAGAAAAGTCCTCATATTTTTGATGGGCAAGAACGGCCCATCTATGAGGCATTTTTTTCACCTGATATTTTCAACTTGTTCGGCCAGAAGACTTAGTAATCACTTTTCTGTATGTCTGTCTGTTCTGTCTGTCTGTCTGTATGTCGTCTGTCGTGTGTCCGCGTCGTACGGTCCGTCCGTCCGTCCGTCTGTCTGTCTGTCTGTCTGTCTGTCATGCTGACTGTGTGCCTGAGTACGTGTTCACTGCTTGTGTACGATTATCTGGAGTTCCGTAAGAGCTATGATGATGTAACTTGGTGGAAAGAAGCAGGTCCACGAGTTCTCGACCTGATTAGATTTTGGAGCCATATAAAATATGATAATGAAAGTATCTAATTTGCATAATTAACGAAACTTCCCGCAAGGCTTGGTTACAAGTTTTCTGGAGTCCGTAAGGCGTTGATGAGTAACTTGGTGGAAGGGAGAGGGCTGGAGAGTTCTCGAACTGATTAGATTCGGCGTATTTCGGGCAAATTAAGTAGGCAAATGAGATAATTACTCTGCAAAAAAACAGCGTAATGCTATAATTTTGATGAAACGGTACAGTGGATACGGAACTTAATTCCTTCACTGAATGAAAGCCTATTATGGATGCGCATCTTTTCCAATTTGGCGTGTGTGATACAAGCGCTTAGGTATTGCAAATGAGCTAATTAAATATGCGAATTACTGTATAGCGAAAACCGTACATGGAGTAGGCAAAATTCCTTCGCGGCATGAAGAAATACTATGCCAGGCATCTTTTGGAGTGAATCATAATGGTCAAAGTGAAGGTAGGCCGATTGTTTTTTTAAAGGGGCATTTTTTGATACAATTGATCTAATTAAAATATGCCATAATTGCTGTATCACTGAAATGGTACATTTGATATGCAAAATTCCTTCGCTACAGGAGACTTCTATGCGTACATCTTTTGTATGATCACAATTGCGGTCAAAGAGCAAGTGGGTCAATTAAAGTGGGCAGGTTTGAGCAAATTGATCTAAAGGTTAAAAAGATGAGTATTGCTGTTTATCGCATAAAGGGTACATTGGATATGAAAACTTCCTTCGCTAGATGAGACTACTATATGGTTAACATCTTTTGTGATGATAATAATTGTGGTCAAAATGCATGTGTGCCACTTAAAGGGGATTCTTTGATTCTTTTAAAATGCCAACTAATGCAAAGCTTGGTCCATTTCAACCAAAATTTTCTCAGGTTGTCAATGGTCAGTGTGAATTACTACACCTTCAAAAAGGAATTGATGCAGGAGTTTGTGTACCTTACAATGGAAATTAGGTCAGCATGTGTTATTTGCAGTATATGTTGTGTGTGATTTGGTGGGTTACAAAACAAGAAGACTTACAAAAGGGGGGGGGGGGGGGGGGGAGTACACACAACAAAGTCTTAACATCAAATATATATTTTTTAGCTCAGATAAGTCGCCACACTGTTTCAGTGAAATGGGTTTTATACTTCTGGCCAGTTCTTTTGGGGTTGCCAAAGCGGTTACATTCTTGGACAAAATGTGAAAATACGCAAAAATTGTGCATTTCAACACTTTCTGGCACCGGAGGCGACTCAAATTTCAAATGTTGGTCACATGATATTTTTTTCAAAAATAGTGTTGCCAAATTTGAATAAATTTTCATATTTTTTACTAAATTTAGTGTTTAGGGATTGTGTATGACTTTTCATTGATTAATTTATATATTGTGAGGTTAGACAATGGAACAGTTGTGGCCCTGGGGGTGGTGTTCAATGAGAAAGAGCAGGAAATAAAGATATAGTAGAGTGGAAAATGGGCCAAAAAAGTGGTTATTTAAGGAGTAACCCCTACCGGAGGTAATACTCACCACAACATATATCATTACAAAGCACTGACATGAAGCATCAGGAAGATGATTGGTTGTGAAATTTGAACCAGCTGTGGGCGGTCATAGGGGTCATTTAGAGGTCACCAGAGGTCTCTGAGGTCAAATTTAAGGAACAACACTTTTTCAATTTATGCACTATAACTGAAATTTTAAAGTTAACAAATATGGTATCATATGAAAGAGAATTAATTCATTTCAATCCTGTGTAACCAATTTTAAAGGGGTTTGCATGAAATTTTATACTAATTTTTGGTAAAAACCCTAACGTTGTAGCATTTTCCCCTCATTTTTAGGGTAAATTTGAATTTTACAAACATTTGCCACAACATGTTTTAACCTCTTGAAAATTGGTGACGTTTTCCCAAAAACGGATCAGTAGTCATGTGCTTATGTTAGGAAAAAATGATAGACAAGCACTCAGTACTTTTAAAATTCTAGCATGCCCCAAAGGTCATTGACCTCAAAATCCAAGAAAATGACCATTTTTAGAGGTCTGATCAGTTTTTGGAGATCATTTCACTATTAGTGGTTCATTTAGCCAAATTGATGTCATATGAAAGCATATTGAAAAATCATCATATGATCTCAGTTATGGGGCTCATTCAAAATTGACACCAAAAATGGGTGAAAAAAACCTAATTTTTAAGCATTTTTCTGTATTTTTAGGTAAAATTTGAATTCTTAGTATTGCATTTTCCCGATCACGTTTTTAACCACTTTGAAAAGTTGGTGATAGTTTCCCAAAAACTGACCAGTGTCATAATACTTATGTTAGGAAAAAATGATAGACAAGCACTCCATATGTTACAAATTATAGCATGCCCAAAGGTCATTGACCTCAAAATCCAAGAAAATGACCGTTTTAGAGTTTGATCAGTTTTTGGAGCTCATTGTCACTATTTTAGTGGTTCATTTAGCCCAAACTTGATGTCATATGCAAAGGCATTATTAAAAAATCTATTCATATATGATACAGTTTAATGGGCTCATTTAAAAATTTGACACCACAAATGGGTAAAAAACCTCATGGTTAAGCATTTTTTCTCATTTTTAGGTAAAATTTGATTTTGAGTATTACATTTTCCCGCATCAGTTTTAACCATTTGAAAAGTTGGCTGATATTCCCCAAAACTGACCAGTTGTCATAATACTTAGTTAGAACACATATAGCTAAGCACTAATTTACTTTTAAAATATAGAATGCCAAAGGTCATTGACCTCAAAATCCAAGAAAATGACCGTTTTTAGAGGTCTGATTAAGTTTTTGGAGCTCATTTTCACTATAGTCGTTCATTGTAGCCAAACTTGATTGCATATGGAAAGGATATTAAAAAATCTATATATGATACTCAGTTAAGGGGGCTCATTAAGTTTGACACCAAAAATGGGTTAAAAAACCTCATTTTTAAGCATTTTCCTCATTTTTCGTAAACTTTGATTTTTAGTATTACATTTTCCCGCATCACGTTTTACCCACTTTGAAAAGTTGGCTGATATTTTCCCCAAAACTGAGTAGTAATCATATGCTTATGTTAGGAAAAACATATAGATTATCACTCATTACTTTTAAAATTACAGCATGCCAAAGGTCATTGACCTCAAAATCCAAGAAAATGACCGTTTTTAGAGGTCTGATCCACTTTCAGGGTTTTTATTTGCTAATGGTCAATACTATAAACATGGAAAATGTGCAAAATCCGTACCTGCGGTGTGGCACTAAACTTGATATGCATCGTTTCACTTAGCAACACTCTCTGCTTAATCAGTTCATTCCTCACTCCGACAGGTTTTTCATTTGCTTCTCCTGTACCTGTCCGGTAAATACACCATGTGTTTTTGTCTTTATAAGCTTCATCCATTCATTATCTAGACCACATTTTGTCAAGTACCACCTTCTTTTCCTTTTAGACAAGCACTTAACTCTCTGTTTTCATCATTTGTTCTCCCATCTAGAAGCAGTCTTCTCTTCTTAGCTTTCGGTCATCTTCCTGAAGTTATCAAACATTCCCTAATTATCCTTTGTCTTGTGAACTTTGTCTGTTGTTGTAATTATTCAATTGCTAATTTGCATACTTAGCATTTTTTAACAAGCCACATTAGTGGTGATTGGATTGTATGTTAGTTTATCACTCGACTTCAATGAGGATTGAAATAACTTAAAATGTTCCAACAGTTATCATTGCTCACTGCTAGTGACAAAAGTATTAGTTTCTGCTCCATCTTCATCTGCTTCTATGGCCTCCTGTCTTTCATCTTCATCTTCTGGCTTAGAATTAGCACACTCACAATTACATAAGCACTGATCAATGCACACCAAGCCTGCTGCTACACAATGGCATCTTCCCCCGTGACTACACTCTTCGTCATTGCAAAACAAATGTGTGATATCTCTTACTTCTTTTGGAGCACAATCTTTCTGAAACATTAAACCATTACTGTCCAGGTACCATCCTTTTCCAAATGGGTTGGTTACACTTGGCTGTGCTCTATGACTCTGACACCATATGCTAGTTTGATAGTTTGCTCGTAAGACATGCTGATAAAAGGCGTCTTCTGAAGGAGGAAGGTGTGCAACATCTTTGTCTGTTGTGGTGGCCAATATGTATCTTAACTCATCTAGAGTGCTGCAGGCCTTTGCTTTTTTTCCAAAGAGCAATAGAATGAACTTTCTAGCCACATCAAGGCAATTATTAGCAGCTACCAACCCAAATTGTGACAGCTCCACCAGGGAGTCAATATTTGCTACTAATCTACAATAAGCTGTACTCTTTCCAATCATATACAATGCACTTGTGGTATCACAACCTGTTAAAGAATGCACTGCAGGGAGAGATAAGCACACTTTCACTCCCAGCTCCTTGGCGATAGTGTGAACAGGGATGTATCTTTCTCTGTTAACTAATTTTCCTGTATGGCCTGCATGCATGTAAATGGATCCTTTTACACGATGTACACTCTCAGGGTGGAAGTAGTAGTATAAAAGCAAAACTAAAACATCAGTGTCATCACATCGAATAACGATCCTTGTATGAGTTGCTGACAAATGAATTGAGTGTAAGATGATCCTGGTATCTGCCTCTTCCTGGCTAGAAAACAGATGAGGCAAGGGAGAGACTCCAGCATTTGTTACACAAGTAACTATTTGCCCATCATTTGCACCACCAGCCATGACAATTGATTGCCCAAATTCAAGTCGTTCTGGACCTTTAGATTCTATGTAGTTGGTTACCAGACATGCTAGGGCAGCCTTGTTTGCTGGGTTTTCAAGGAATTTTCGGTAGGACGGTACTGTGCGACCTAATTCAATTTCGTGAGTTTGAATTCCATAGCTTGATCCACGTCGTTGTCGTTCCATGCTCTTGATGGAATGCTCTCTATCATATCTATCAAATACTATAGTTACATTGTTGATATTATATTTGCTTTGCAGCAGAACAATAACTTTCTGAAGTATTCTTGCGGCAAGATCTTCAAAGGTGATGAAGAGGGAATCATTCAATGATTGTAGCATCGCCATGCCATCAATCACATATGCTGTGCTGGTCCCATCTTCATTGTCAGGAAGACACAGTACTTCTGTAGTTTGGGCTTCCAATTTCTTAGTGAGAACGGATTTAGCTGTTTTACGCATAGTTCCATCATCATTGAAGAGGGAGGGTGGAATTGGTGCCAACTCATGTGTAAGTACATTCTTCATATCTACATCTCGTCTCCTACTTACAGATAGTAAGCGCCTAAATAGGACTCCTGAATCGATGAAGATGTTTTTGTCAGTGGGGGTTGACAGAGGTTGCTTCATGTTTGTGAAGGTGGGCATTTTCATCTTGGGTATTGAGTCCCAGAAGTTAGTTGTTCCAGTTACAAGTCGTTCTTCTACAAATTTCTCCATAACCATATTTCCCTTCTGAACGAACTGGCACAGGTAATCCTCTACCTCTGGAGTTGCAATGTTGCCTGTCTTGATATGAATAAGCCTTTTTGGTAGAGTTTCCAAATCAAATGGGTTCTGGCACTGGTTTTCCAAAACATCAATAATCTTGTTGACATCTTGTACATCTGTTGCAACTCTTGATAAGCTAAGCTCTTCATGTTCACTACTTTCTCTAGACACATTACACATTGATTTTACTTGTTCTGCATATTGACCTGTTATGTGACGAGTTAGTAGCCATCGGATTAAGGCCCCCTTTTTCAGGGTGATTCCAATAACTCCGCCTGTACTCTTTGCATCTTTATTTACAGATGCTTCCAGTCCCTGGTCTGATGGCACGCTATTAAATTTCCTGTGCAAAGATCTGCGAACCACAAAACCACCTTGCTGGAGAAACCTGTAAGATTCGGGCTGAGTATGTTCCAGTTGCTTCATTTCTGTAATATAGATGGGGGTGTACCTAGCATAATTGATCTTCCCTGCTGCTATGAAATATGGGATTGTTTGGGAGACAGATTCTAAGTGTAGTTCAAAGTTGGCATCACGGTCTGCTCGTTGTAATTGCAGTAGAATGTCAGCAGCAGCCATAAACATTTCCCAATACTTAAATGTTGCAGATTGAGCTATGCCAGTCTCGCTGAACTTGGACAGAATTTTTGCAAACGTGGTCATTTCTTTCTCAAGTTCTTCGCAGAGTGAAACGGAATCTTCGTTATTACGACATATCAAAGATAACTTCAGGTGCTCAAATTGCTTTCCACCTTCTTCGGACAGCCATTTCACATTATTCTTCTTAGCCCAATTCTCAGCAGCTGCTATGTACAGACATGATAATGCTTCCAAAACCAGTTTAATAGCTCTGACTGCTCTTGTCAATTGCTTTCCTTGGAGCACTTGTCTTGCTGTGCCTTCTGCATAAACATTTGATGCAGTTAGTAGATCAAACAGGCCACCGTCACCAAATAACTTTCCGATACTAGAAATATATGCCATTATTAGATGCATACCACCTAATCGCATTGTGATCTTACCATCCAGACGTTCTGGCTTGGACCATAGAATTTGTTGAGCTTTGCTATAAATGGCAAGATCCGCTGATACAATAATATGTTCTTGGTGACAATAATGGGCAATAGCGACTAGCTTGATCAGTGAGGTGTAGATGGTGGAAAAGTCTGACGGTGGTGCATGTATGAATGGTAAGTAGCGTATCTTGGCTACAGGAGGTTCGCTAGTTGAAATAAGCGAGTTAAACCCGCTCCAACTAGGTACGCATTGAATCGTTTTGTTTAGATATCTTGCCAACTTCCAAATCAAATCTTTTGATTTTGAAATCATAACGGCATGACTCTTGAAGTTAGGGACAATAACTGCACTTGATGCTACTTTTGGTGGTTCAGGGCGCTTGTGAGGTTTCATGTACCTATCCAGATGTTCTTCTTCAAGCTGAGAGACTTCAATGGACTTCTTCTTTCCTCTCGCAATTTTTCGGACTTCTGAAGAAGTGGTTTCATGTGTTCTCTGGTAAAGGACCATAGCCATCGCGTGTGTTGTCCTCTTCCCGTCTATGGTAGACTCATTGTGATCGAAGTTGTCGATCGCTGCGTCAATTACTCCTCCAGATTCTGTTGTATCTAATCCAGCTGGAATGTATACATTACCCTGTTTGTTGACATAGTCTGCTGCTGAAGTTAGGAAAAATCTAACCTCTTCATAAGATACACAATGGCCGAATGAACTAAGAATTTCTATGATTTGCTTCCCGCCAACGTCATGGTGCATCTGAATTGACAACACCAAGTGTAAATTTGGAGTTCGTACATTTCGGGATGCAGCAATGATATTGTGACATACATTGCTATATTGGTAATCACCTTGTCTTCAAAAATGTCATTACCACTATGGCCATTTTCATAAGCCTCATCATCAGATATCCAAGAACTTAAGTCGTCAGCGTGGTGGAATAAAGACCGCACGGCTATTGCATTGATAGCATCACTTGAAATGTAGAATTTGCATCCGGAATGTCACCCTTTGCTGTTCTATTATCCATCTGCTCTGTGAAGTAATTACCCTTTCATCCAATAGAGAATTTTGGGGAGTAAGGTCTGTTTCCTTTTGAGAGCCCTGTTGATCACCAAATCGGATTGAGTTTCCTGACGTTCAGGGGTCTCTTGATCATTCAAATCAGAATTGGATTTTTGCAGCTTTCTTAAGAGCATCACCTACAGTGGACATTACTTGACACACCTAAATCATAGATACCCGAACGTTCAATAAAAGCAAGTCTTGCGCCAAAGTTAGATTGTATTTCTGTTTCCAACTCAAATTTTGTATTCTTTATGCATTTTGCATGTCCATTGCTGACAGAATTTCACATATTTTCTTTTCAAAGGCTTTAAAGTTTTTTTTTGACCTCTTCTTTTGATGCTGAAACGAGGGTCGTGAGATCTGTTGACAGAAGATCAAATTGCAGCTTGATAATCGTTGTGTTGTTTTGTTCCCCCCTACCACACCAGTACTTTTTTACGTGCCAGCTTGTACGTCTTCTAGGAGGGTAGTAAGTGGTGTAACATGTTTTGTGGGTGGTAACTTGGCATTTACAGCAATTAGATCTTCATGTGCCAACATACGCAAACGTACAGCATCATCTAGTCTTTCTTCAGCAGCAGATATACTTTTGAACTATTGTTTTACCTGTGCCATATGATACTGAAATGTGGCTGCTGTTAGTCACAAGAGGAACCACAAATGAACCACATTTACTGATATCAAACTGGGATGTGTCTTTTCTTTCTGCTCATCTTTCACTATTGGATGTTGAAATGTCCCATCATTTCTGATGAGGAAGCGAAGATTATGTGTACGTGGCTGTCATGACACTTGGGCTCGATACACGTTTGCTGTAAATTGGCAAGTTTGATCGAGATGTATAGTTTGCTGCTCGGCATGCTTGTGGGGGTAGAGTATTTGTAAGAGGTGGTTAAAATCTCATCCTTGCATGCCATATTTTTGATATACTTAGGACTTCATCCTTCTAACTTTCTGCTGAAATGAAAATCTTGGTCCGTCCATCAGCTGTAGGGAGTTTGGATAAACGGATTTTTAGATTAATCTTTATCAAGGGTAGATGAGCAGATTATACAACAAGCTGGATCCAGTATTTTTTTCCTTCTCTTGTTTGTTCGACTCTTGAAGATTCATCTGATTATCTGGATAAAATAATAGTGTACAAAGTTCTTATTAAAAGTTCTCATACAATAGTGTCTATGTAGGGCATTCAGCACAGTTGAGTTTTAAATGATCAATACTGTACTGCGCTGGCATTGCAACTCTGGATTTTCATCTACTTAACTGATGACAAATGATCATCAAATTGCCCAATTAAAGTAAATCAATTAATAAAAAATTCATAACGCAACATTTAGGCATCTATTATGGGCCATAGTGATGATCACTCAGTGTCACAGCTGTGTGCGGTAGAATATCGCAATGGCCCAGGGAGCCACTTATTTTTCCTAATTGTTTTGTTGATTTGTATCATTCATGAAATGAAAAAGATCGGAAGAGTGCAGTTTGAAAACAACCGTATTTCAAAAATAAAAAGTATTATAACTCACTCACTGCAAAAACTCCGGGTTTGAATTGCAACACCGGCGGTGTTAAGCTTGTCAGTGTTAATTTCTGGTGTTAAAGTTTAGGATTTAACACCGCTGGTGTTTCTGCAAAAATTTTGGTTATGCCATTTTTGGTGTCTGCTTATGTACTGCTAAAGTAAGCCGCTAATATAGAAACAAACAATAAAAACAGCAAACCTTTTCTATTAACATGTTAGATGTTTAAAGCGATAACAGTAACACCATACATTTGATGTTTAATTAACCCAAGAGTAGGGTCCTCCTTGACACCAGAGGGTGTTAAATTAACACCGGTGGAGTCAATTTAACACCAAGAGGTGTTAATTAACCAGTTAAGTCAATTTAACACCAGGAGGGTGTTAAAATACATAATTAAACCGACATGTGTGTAAGATAACACCAAGAGTGTTATGTCATATATTGTACAAACCAAAAGAGTTCCACTATAACCCAATTTTGTGTGGAATTTTACACACCAATAGGTGTGGTCCTCTCCAAATACCGGGCTTGGTTGTTAAAATTAACACCCTCGGTGTTAATTTAACACCGATTGTTTTGCAGTGCTGAAACTGTAAAATAAAATCTAAATAAATTTATCTCTATCCAAATATTGCTGCTTTGTTTTAAATGGTGATATTAATCAAAATGCTGATAAATACCATTTTATTTAGGTTCACCAGCCAGACTAATAATGTAATTTAATATTAATTTTAAACAAGGCGAACTCGTGAATTTCGCGATGCGTAAAATAATGTCCCCGCAAATGTCCCCGCTATCACTTACCTATGATAAATGCAACTACCCCTCCCCACACCCTGCCACACCCCACCCCCTTCCCAGCCACCCCGCAACACTCCACCCCTCCAACACCATGCAAACACCCAGGGCGGTCCCGACATTTTTAATGGGGGGTGTGTTGAGTCTGTGTTGCCGACAAAATCATGGGTCGGATTCAAGAATTATCAAATTTTCCGGCTCGCTGCTCTCGCCAGGTAGACCCATAAATATTTTTCATACGGATCGAAAATTATGAAGAGCGGGGGGGGGGGGGGGGTGGGTTGGAACAAGTCATTCTCAAGCTGACATGAAAGAAGACACAAAACAAACAACAAATGCCGAGAAGTGCACTGCCGATAATCCGCGCATCGATCAGTTGCGCAGAACATTCACCATTTATCGCCGACAAGTCAACATTTTGCCGACACCATTTTTCAAGGGGGGGTGGGTGTCTACACCCCCACACAACCACCCTTCTGGGGACGGCCCGGAACACCCACCCCTCCTCACCACATTGCACACCCCCATCCCCTCCCCAACACACAAAAAAACACCCGACCCACTCACCAACACTCCATAACCCGACCTCCGCACCATGCATAGTAGTCATGTTCGCGAAGGAACGGGCCATCCGCACCGTACCATTTCAGAGATACAGCAATCACGCATATTTTTAATTAGCTCATTTGCATCTCTAAGCCGCATATATCACATACTTTCAAATTGCAAAAAAGAGGTGCCACCATGATGAGGATTCATGCAGCCGAAGGAATTTTGAGTATGCGATGGACCGTTTTTCAAAAATATAGCACTCACGCTGATTTTTGATCATTAATTAGCTCCTTGCATACCAATTTGCCCGAAATACGCACCAATTTAATCAGGTCGAGAACTCTTCAATGTTCGAGAAAACTCTTCAGCCAGATTCCTTCCACCAAGTACATCATTATACGCATTACGGAATTCCAGAAAAATTGTCAACCGCCTGACAGAAACCGTTCGTACAATATGGAAATTAGATACTTAATTAGCATATGTTACGCCCAAAATTCTATTAAGGTGGAGAAACTATCAACCCAAAACTTGGTTTTGTCCACCAGTTACATCATGTTGCCCTTGCGGAACTCCAGATAAATTGTAGACAACATGGAGTTAACATTTTATCACGGACGAACGGACGGACAAACGGCACGAACGGACGGAAGGATGGACGAACGCGGATCATTAATAGTACCCGTTTCGAAACTCGTTTCGGCGGGGACAAAATAAATATTTTGTACATTCATTCTTCTCTTCAGATAGCCACCTGACAAAACGATACAAATGCAAAAGCATGTTAACCACAGTGTACAAACATATAGTGTTAAATGCTGTTAAGTTCTCGAGATGCTATTTATATAACATTCAAAGAAAACTTTCAAAACTGACAACAAATCATCCTAGATGAAAGTTGTTCAAGGAAAACCTTTTTTGTTTTTTAACAACTTTAATGAGAAACAAAACATTTGGGACATGGCATGTGTGGTAAAATATGTTTGTTTGCTGGCAGTTATCACAAATCTTTGTTGTATAAATATTTTTTAGCAGTTCAACCTTTTCTGATAGCAACCACTTGAGTTCCCCATACCTTGTTTTTATTGTGGCAAAAAAAAAACTTGTGATATGGTACTACCAACTCCCGTGTAGGTCTAAATCGTCGGCAGGAAAAGCGTCAAATTCCGACCAGGCTTTCACCAGTTCCTAAAACACTATTTAAGTTTGAAACTTAAACATATTCAAGATCAACAACAACAATGACGAGGAAAACAAAGCATGTAACACTGGCATACCCCATTGCAATGGCTTGACTTGAATCTTGACAGAGGGCAACATCTATTTATCCTTAAAGGTACGGTAATTAAAATGGAACAGCCCATTTACAGTAGGAAACCGAATTAAACTTTGAATTGTTGCGGATCTAATGTCAGGTAGCATTCACAATGAGGTATTGCACACCTCTCCACCCAATGTAGGTGAGCTTGTCTGTCCTATGTAAGAGATGTAAAATCCATGTTTAAAGAGACATGAGGAGATTTCCAGAAGGAAGCGCCCCCATTTTTCTTTTCTCGAACCTAGTTTTCTTACATATTTGGAATGGCTTACCAATGTATTAGATCACACCTGAAGTGATAGGCCGAATACGCCGTCTTTATGTAATAAGATGATTTGTATTTGTTTCCTGCTGTCGTGCAGTACAGAAAGTCAAAGCATGGTTTTCTATGTGGAACGATTACGATGGCAGTTCAAACAAGTTTGCGGTCTTTCTTTTGCACCTGTTTGTCCACTAACCCTTCAAAACGTTCTCGGTAGGTGTCTACAACCGATCAGTGAAATTTGAGAGAAATTCATATCCTAAAAAAAATATCCGTCACTTTAATCTTGCTTCCATCATGGAATATTAAATGTGTCTTGAACTTAATGGCACTTGATAATAGTCTTGCAAGAAATTATGAGTCTGCCTACACACTTGGAAGTGATATCACATGTTCGTGTTGGGTTTCTGCATGGTATAACTTAAAAAAAACTCATCATTATTTGCATAATTAAGCTTATGTGTCAAATCAACTTGTAAAGGTGCGTGTTCCGATCGGTCTTGGGACCCCCCTGCTTTACCCGAAGTAGTCTCGATTTTGATATTAGATAAAGGCCGTCAATTTTTCTCATGTCGTCCTGAAATTGAGACCTAAATCACTTTCATACCCAATAAGTGGGTGTCCTGTAGCGAAATTATCGTTACACGTGTACAAAATCACCAAATTTGGTACAAACACTCCTGGAAAAAAAAATGACCTATTTATCAATTCGATCCGAGGATCCATCTCCAATATGTACGGAGCCCCTCCCCCCGGGGGGCCCCTTGGGGTCCCGGGGGTCGGGAGGTGGCAAATTTCTAAATTTGCTATGCTAATCGAATGTGGTCTTTTTGGTGCTGTTAAAGGTTTTTTTGGACATGACAAACTTGAATAAGACAACTTTCAAATCAAATATGCTGGCCTTATATCAGAATTTCAAAATGGCGCACAAAATGGCCGCCAAATTTTGGAATTGATAGAAGACTCATGAACTGGCTATATTTCATTTCGATATAGGAAAATAACCCTCAAACGTCCATGGCTTCTAGAAAACATGATTGTCTATACTATTTCTTCTTTCAAGTAAAGAATGGCGGCAAATGGCTTGCCAAATATTAGATACTATAGGCCCGCGTAATAATCGTCATAATCATCTTTGGAATAAAATCTCAATACCAAATGTATGTACATTACTTTGGTCATTCTGTGTGAGGCATAGAATTCCTTTTTTTCAACCCCGGTTTTTTTCCCCCCCCCCCCCCCTAGTGTACAAGTCCTTCTTTAGATATCTTGTTGTTCTTGTTGTTACTATTTAGTATACTGCAACCAAAACGTTTTCGATAAGGTAAGATTGGCAAGTCCATATTTGCACGTGCTGCATGTCTCCCTGATCAACCACATTGGATTAGCCTCTACATACAATGATCTGGAGATTTATGGTACGATTGACACCTTGTTCTAAGCAAATGTCTGAGGAGAGGGAATCTCTTGCTGTGTTCAGGCTCGAACGGACGGGGGGGGGGGGGGTGTTAGGGGGGGGTGGTGGGATGGGGTATTCGGTGTCACTATCCCTATCCCCTCTACCGACCCCGATTCCACGTAAGGGGCAAAAAGTCCACTTTTTGTTTGCTGAATATTTTGTTAAAAAAGGGCCACAATTTAGAGACATTTGTACAACATAAGATCCACTTTTTTTGTGATCGCATGTTCAAAGAGGATCATTTAGGCGGGTTAGTCACTTTTAATACCGAAAAAGTGGAACCGGTCCACCCCCCCCCCCCCTCCCCCCCATACTCCTGCGTACGACCCTGGCTGTGGTTGTGTTCTGGTAGTCCAGTTGAAGAAGAGCATCTTGTGCTGATGGGTAATTCTGTCACCGATCATGTTTTTTCCTTGCAGAAGCTCTTGTTTTGCGTCATGACAGAGCTCAGGTATTTGATTTATCGTCAAGGGTGATTAGTGTCGCTTCAATCTCCTGAAAGTAATGACAGTCTTTACAAAGCTGCTCAAAGGGATGACTATGCCAGATACACAATGGTGTTGACTAATGTCCTCATATGCTTTCCATGCATGCCAGGCAGATTTTTTTGCCTTTACCAACTGGAAGGCTGATGTCCATCTACTATCACAGCCCCTAATACCATGAAATACTGGTAGAGCTCATGAATCTTGGCTCCCAAGGCTTTTTACATTAGTGCATTGATGCTGTACAAATAGTCATTGTACCCATGGCTAAACCACCCAAGTATGTCTAACCAATGGTTGAGCGATCAATTTGATCATAAAGTATCAAAACTGACTAGCAACGTTGTATCTACAGTGCGTACTTTATTATAGTTTGTCATATCTTGCTCCGTGCATGCACATGTGCACTACTAACGCTTGTATCCGCTTCCTCGTGTTTGAAGTTCTCCATGAGATTGATGGTGGGTGTGGATGCTACGATGTACCTGATGGTATACACAAACTTTCCTGATGAAGAGGCATAACTCTGTGCAAAGCCCTGGATGTCAGAAAGTCAAATAAGCTCTCTTGTTATTTTGATCACAAAAAGAGGAAGTCCTGCCAATTACCTGAAACCTTACGTTGTCCGGACAGAAAGCCTTCTGCGGATACCTTTCCTACTTTTCTCCTGAGTTTGATTCCCGTCAAACTGTCCTTGGAAGGTGTCCTCATACCACATCCGACCTTGTGGCTTCTTTCCCTGTACTGCTTCACCAGGTAAGGATGAAGACCTTTTCTGCATAATCAATGAATTCTGATTGCAGTATGTAGAAGTGCACAATGAAAAGCCCTTTGGATAATGCATCCATAGGCAGATTTTATGAATCAAGCTGCTCAATATCCATTCAGTAGATCAGTTTTTCTAGGTCTCACAGGACATTTGCGAAACAGAACCGGCCGTTTAAGGTTTCCTCCTTGGCAGAATGTGGGACTACCTGTAAGCAGATCAGGACACAACCTGTAATTAGGGTTGGGAACTCCCACAGACATGGAACTTCTATGTCTGTCCATGCTGAGCAACCAAGCACAGCCCATGAACTGCAGAATTCGTGAAGCAGCCGACATTGTACCACCCTCTGGCTGGATAATATTTGTTCTTGTGCACAATGGAGAAGAAGTATATCAGACTCGTGTTTGTTAAATGGAATGGACTTTACAATTCTGAGAGGGAAGGGAACTGACTGTATTTCATGAGCAAAGAATTCCTCAGGTCCAAGTAATTTTAATCTGGTTTAAAGGAGCATATCGTGACCACAGCCTCGTCCGCCGACTTAAAGGTGCGTGTCAGATCGTCTTTGGGACCCCCCGTTTGTTTTACCCTGACGTAGTTCGTTTTGATATCAATGAAGGGCCGTATTTTTTTTCATTGTCGTCTGAAATTTGAGCCCTGAAATCCCTTTCATTCCCAGAGATAAACAAAAAAAAACCACGCGCCATTTAGTGGTTAACCATCAATATTATATATATCACAGTATTGAAATATGGCTTTTCAATGTGCATTATTGCTTCTACCACAAACTAACATCAAAGTTTGGTCCCACAATACTTGATGGGGCGTATGTGAGGGCATGTGCCATGCTCTCATATCAAGTAGAGAACACCAAATACATAAATCGGAACAATCAACCTTTAATAATAACCAAATGAGATTTTTTAATTTTTAAATCCATGCGGAACCGTTGGCTGGGTATTAACGAGCTACTCTGGAAGAAATTATTCCATTTTGTATTCTTTCCGTACCAGACAATTTCTAGTTTTTATTTATTGCATTTTTCTTCTTCAAATTCTAAGACCAAAGATTGTTTTACAACACTATTCTGTCCCATATTTTTAAGAAATAAAGGGTGATGAGTATCATTTATGGGCGATAATGCGTCCGAGTTCGGAAAACATATATAATGGGCGAGGCGCAATCGACCTAAATCAGTTTGATTTAGTAGGAACATTTAGTCGCAACCCATTATTGCAGAAAAAGGATAGGTAAACTGACCAATCAAATGCTGCATTTTCAATAAATAGGCAATAGCAGTAAATATATGTTGAATGCTTGCCTTTTGACTTGGAAACAGGATCGAGCTTTCTATTTAACACCAACCCAGCTGTGTTTAGAGTTTAGCCTTTGTTAGTGATAAAAACATTCTTGTTTTTAGGCCATTTTCAATTGTAACACAAATAAACGTTAAATCATAACATTTCTCTTCAACCAAGATTAAATGTCAATTTTACTTTTTCACGCGCTATGGGTCCATAAACTCTTAAGTAGTTTTTAAAATGGCTATGACAAAACATCTTATTGTAACAGTTGATTTTTGATTGTTTTTTGTTATGCTTATTATTTAAAAGTTAATAGTTTTCATAGTTAAATGTTAATATGTAAATAGTGCACTATAGAAATATCTAGTTGGTCATTTTTTTTAATCGTACTTGGGTTACATAATTATTGAGTATTGTCTAGACCATTTATATTTACAGGAATTCGGATTGTTACAAAATGTGCATAAATGTCTACTCCTACAAGCAAATTACCTCTTAATCTTTGAAGTTGGTCATATTAAGATAATCGCTTAAAAAGTCGCCCTACTTATCACAAAAGGTGTACACTGTTTGACAAAGAAAACTTTTCAACTATTGCCAAATAGTGTAGTAAAGACGGCCCATAGTTAACAAAGCGGCCCCATTCCCCACGGGTCATTTAGTAAGGATGAACTGATTAAAAACTTCACAATATTTCTTAGATAAACTAAATGCTCAGGAACACACCGACGAAAAAAAACAACACTTTGGACATTTTAGTGATTTAGATGTTGTTATGTGGCCTCCTTTTTTCTGATTAAAAATATTATTTTCCCTCAATTTAAATGGAGACCTTGTCAGGTGGAGTTTAACTCAAAGATACAATCTGGACATAATACATATCAAAGGAAAAGAAAATGTCTGGGATGCCTTGTCCAGAGCTGCCTAAATTTTTGTTTCAGAAATTTAGTATTACAAATTACAAATTGTAATAGAGACTGAAGGCAGCAATGCAAGACCATTATAAAAAGGTTAAAATTTGCACTGTGTAAACTGTTTGTAAAAATAACCACAAAATGGTTAAAAGTATAAAGCCATATTTTGGAAAATTTCATTTCATTCAATTTTCTTGTTAAGGGGAGGATGTTTATAAATGGCTCCCATTTTTCTGATTAAAAATCTTATTTTCTCAATTTTATTTGAGAAAAGATTTCTCACAGGAGAAGCAATTATGTTTACTATAAAGAGAGAAGGGGAATACCCCTAGAGATGTTTATACAAGTGCACCTGTTTAGATTTTGCCAATCGGGGAAGTGGGATTTCCCGGAATACTAAACTTAGAAACTTGTTTTCTGTTTGAGAGTCAAAACATTGTAAATCATGGAATTTCCCCATAGAGTTATATCTGGATAGTGATGTGATTCAGGTTTATGTTTATTCATGATGCTGCTGTAATGTCTATTTTAGACTGGGATATTTGTGAAGTCAGTATCATATTGAGATTGAGCAGTCTGCCGTCAGCAGATGCATCAGCTAGGCAGTTTGGTTATAGCAGCTAGTTTTTTATCTACCATAATGGTAGAGTATGCTTCCACACAGTGGCCAAGGATTTATTATAGTTGAAATCCATGTGAGCCGAATGCTGTAATAATTCTACCTGGCGTCTTTGAAGCGAAGTGTTCGGAATCAAAATAGGATTCCAAAATTGTGGACAGCTAGAAATCGGGTGATTATCTTGGACTGATATACTGTGGAAGAGTGTCTGTTAGGAAAATATTTTAACCTTGTTCGTCTTGGAACTGCTGGAACAGAAAGTTTCTTCAGGAACTGGAAGATTCCCAAATTGAATATTACCTAGGATTTATAAGCTGACTTTTCATTCTGTCATTTTTGAGTCTCGCTGTGAGGACATTCATCGTTGAACTGCAACGCCTCTTGGAACATTAAGTATCAGTTATTAATTGTGTGTAATTGTGTCTTTTGGATTTATGTAATTTTTTGGATATACCAATCTGAACCAATTACAAATCATTAAAATCTGTTATATTATATATAAATTCAGATCACTACTTGTGCACAAGGCTCATTTATTTGGTGTTTGAAAGGTAGTCTGACCTTCGGCGTCCACGAGACGTCATCACAAGAATTATAAGCTTGAAGTTGTATCCTTGAATGGGAAATAACCCTATTTTTGGCCTATTTTATATTATATATGTGGCTTTTCTTCACCAAGCACAACAATTGTGTGAAAAAGCTCCACAAACAAGCTTAAAAAATATCCTGGAATAATTATGATCTATATTTCATCATCTTTTGAGGCAGTAAAAACCAAGACAATTGTCCTTCTGTGTATTTTGGGGCCATTTTGTACCAAAATGGGCGGCCATATTGATTTTTTTTTATGCTGGACTTGAATATTTTTCGGATGTGGAGAAAGACATTTCAAGGACATGGTTCTCGGTTCATGTTGCATGTTGGGTACACTTCAGCTTTTGTCCTGACCCAGTAGAAGCAACAGGAAATTTATATTTGCCATGAACGCGGCCATTTTGGGATTGTCGCATACCATGGTTACGACACATTGGGAGGTGGATCCTCGGCCCTAAACATTATTGCCATACCCTAAAGAAGTTTCACACAAACAAACTGGCGATTTTGTCCGCTCTGTAACGATTTTCAAAAATTTTGACCCTAAGCAACCCTACTACAAGATACCAGTATTGAAAGGGCTTTGCAACATGTGCTTAATTGCGTCTACCATCAAAACCGCAAGTTTGTTTCCCACGGTACTTGATGGGGTGTAATGTGCAAGTGTCAGGCCATCATATCAAGTATAGAACACAACATATCACTAATCGAACAACACCTTTAATATGAGGGCGATAATCTTGACAATTAAAAACCATTATCAGAAGCAGACACAACCTAACGTGATTATGACGTCACAAATTTTTAATTGATGGTGGGTGATATACGAGAGGGTAGACCCAGTAAAGGTGGGTTTTGCATTACTTTGGAAACACTGCCATATCGAAGGGTACAGCCTGCAAGTTATGCATTGGCTAGGCCTAAGTTATCGCTATTTGCTATATACAACCTTGGAAATCATTGTTGGAACAATTTTCGTAAAACTGTACTCCGCCCCGCCAACTAGGGCATCACATAATACACACTAGAGAGGGACTGTTGATGCATACAAGCTGATAGCAGAATGTACGCACGAAATTTGGCTTTACTGTGTAGATCAATGGAGAGCTTTTTTAAACCGATCTAAAAATTAAGAACACACTCGGGTCACGCCCAGATATTGATGCCGTCCTGAATGCACTGGTTGCTTGTTTAGGCGGATGGCATGTCCTACACCCCCAACCACCACCGCAACCAACGACCGGCCCAAGGCCTCGCCCAGACGGGTTGAGTTTCCCCCTCCCATTACATGATATTTTATAGACTCCCTGGTTCGGAGCAAAATACAAGGTAAGCGAGCGTCTTATTTATAGTTACAACACGCCAATACATACATTTACAAGCGCTCGCCAGTGACGGCGACGTGCATGACGCAAAGTCAATACGTATATTGGTGTGCCCAACAACTGCGCATGATATGGCCCGTTAGGGCCGCTTATCGGGGTCATCATGTCAATAATGCATTGTAACTATACTCTGACTCATTATTTCTTGACATGACATACGCGCGTTGATATCTCCTCATTGCGTGAACTAGGTTCAACATGGCCATCAACGGTAGCCTTGTTTTGGTTTTTTGCGGGGAGCGGCTTACATGTCCCCAAGAAATTATGAGTCAAAGTATGAGTGTTGAAAACAGACAGGGACTTGTTATATCTCTCTGGTCCGAATGAAAATGTAGAGAAAATGTGACGAGTTTTTTTTCCCCCGAGACCCTTTCCATGATGTAGACTCGCCTAGTAGAACCTTGACTGACTATACACTGGACATGACATACGATCATGACGATCGCGTGTCCCCTATGCTGAAACCAGGCCCTACACGCAACGTTGGCCATTTTGTGCACCCGGTCACTTGACCTACCCTATGTGACCCACCCCAATCGAGACATTAAAATTCTCGTATGCCCCGTCTGGTAGCTAAACGGGATGTAGCTGTGCAATAGGTTTGAGCGGTATCATCAAAAGTTTGCATCGGAAACACATTTTAGGCCAGATTGGGTAACTTTTATAAACTTTATTTACACGCATATGAATTAAAGCTCATGAGTTAGACATTAACCTTTTACACTTGGCCCAGATGCCTGTTTTTTTTTTTAAAACTTTTAATTTTTGGTTTTTTTATTTCTTTCCTTCTTCTTCTGGTGTTGTTGATATTTCTTATATTAATAAACATTAACCTTGAGATCAATTTTAATTAATTTGGAAACGCTTTAATGGGGTTCGGGGGGTGTTAATATTTGGAAATAGTTTTTTAACTTGGCCAGCGAAGCTTTTGCAATTTTTGCCTCCTTAACATAATTCTTTCCAAAAGAATGCAAATTTAAGGTGAATATTCTAGGAAATTTCAGGAATTTAAAAAAGCTCTAGCCATGCTATGAATAAGTTCATTAAACGAACCAAGTGCATCATACCGCTTTCTGGAATGCCTTCATTGAGGCCTTTGGTATTTGATATTGGTTTTTTCAATAATCAAGATGTTAATTGACGCTAAATGGCTGCCCTCACTTCCCCGGTGGTTAAAACACGCTGTAACAGATACCCACGGCCATGGGCATAAACAGACGCTTTTGTGCATTTTTGGACCTAAAATAAGAGGGTTCCTGGGACCATAGGTTTCCTGGAGGCATTGGAAATGTGAATGACAGGCCCCAAGAGCATATGGCAATATTGCTCCTGGAGCGTATTTTGACTTAAGATAAGATATTTTTCCAGATTATTTATGCTCCATGAGCCATATAGATAGATGCTCCTGGAGGCATATTTAAAAGGCCACATGTCTCCAGGAGCATTAAGAAAATATTGCTCATGGAGCATTGTTTGAATTTAGAATATTCCCAGATAATATTTATTTTTTACCCAGGACCAAATATTTCAATATTGTCATGGACCATATGGTTTCAGGGCCATATTTATCGGGCCAAAATCGCACACAAACTAACAGAATGAGATGCAGGACCTGTATAGTCTATATCAGCTAGCACGATTCGTCATGGCATTATAATGCGCATCTGGCCTTCGCTTTTTATCATTTGTGTTTCTTTCCACATAGGCCGCTTGCTTATAAGGCATGATTGCAAAAAACTGCAGTCCATTTGGGGGGACAGCCCGTAACCCGTGTGGTACAAAAATACAAATGCCGACGGCCGGTGCGATTATAAATCAAAGTCTGGACGGGGCGACTTTTCACTTTTTTAAATCCGTCAATTTTTCATGACTAAGTGATTCTGCGACCAACATCAACAACCTCACAAGAAAGCTAAGGAGAAGATTGTGGTCAAGGTAAGCTAGGTTGTGAGGAGAACACCACAGCGCATAAATAATGATGTTATGGGATCGAAACAAAAAAAATTCAAAAAAAACCGTCTCGCTAGACCCTTTTTGCACCTAAACGAGGGAGAAAGATAAGAGCATCTTGCTTCGAACAGGGCGGCAATAGTAAAAAAAGGACAATGATAAACACCAGTGCAAAAATGCAAAAATGATTAAGGACAAACAAAAGTCGCAACCACTGTGAAGAAGCAAAATGAATAGTGCGATAGTACATCGGGGCAGTACAGTGGTGGACATTGCCATTTCATAAGCGGATATTGAACTAAAAATTTAAAAAAACAAACAAACCAAAAAAACTATTTTAGCCATGACAAAAACAATTAATCGTTGTAGTCAAGGTGTTGTAGCTCCGAAACATCAAAGCCTTGTCCCCCGTACCTCTTTGGAAAGGAAAAAGTGCCAGTGCATCAACAAGGCACTGGCCGCCAAGGCGGCTGCCGAAATTTGACTCGACCTGTATGGAATTAAATGCCCTTCTGTTGATCTAAATGTCAGCTTAAAAACAACCACAAAGGGACGATATTTTTAATTATCGGAAGAAAATGGAATAAAAGACACCAATAATCACACAACAAACAAACCAATGACGGGGGCAAAATGACTGCACTCCCGGTTTACCAGGCTGGCGTTGACTTTCCACTCGCTAATGATGATGATTTACGCGCGACAAGGTTAGTTCGCACTATGGTTTCTTATGTGCAACTTCAACATGTTCAATACGACGACATAATTTAGCGTTTAAATATGATACTACAGAAGTCTTGATTGTGTTGAACGAGACTAACATTTACCGATATCGCCCACGGGACCAAATCGAAACCTAATCGGAATCGGTACCCAAGCGAAACATTAAAGTTCCCGATTGGGTGGGTCACATAGGGTAGGTCACAGTGAACCCGGTCACAAATGGCCCCATTGTACCGATTCTCGATTACGTTGTTTGCATGATGCGGCGCATTAATTAAAAAAATGTCAAAATAGAGCCAGGGGGCCTCGCTAGCCTAGGCACCGAGGCCCAGAGAGTCTACGCATGGGGACATGGTTATTATTAAACTAGTCAAAGATTATTTTCTTACATGAAAAAGGGCAAAAAATGTGTCGTGATTCCAACGTTGTGTAAAAAATCCAATTTCAATACGTACGTGCTTTGCCTTTCTACTCATTTCTGCCCCCTGCAATGTCAGGCCGTGGATTTCAGTTTCAACGTTCGCCAGGTTTCTTCTTGGGTTAAAAACAGCCTGTAACCCAGGCCTTAACTCTCACTCTCTGAACAATGCGGCACTCTGATTAGTGTATGGGATGGAAGCCCAAAATACACATTATTCCAAAATTTCCTTTTCTTACTTGGACCTGGATTTGCTTTTTATTTTAGGCTTACGTATCTTTTCGTAGTTGTTATTATTATTTGGTTAGTATTTTATTTTTTTTCTGAGTGATTATTTAAAACTTTTGGTTTTTTAAACTCAGTTTCAAATTTTGGCCATGAAATTTCCTTAGCAATTTAAAACAACAGCTCATGCCTGTTTGAAAATATCTTTTCAAATATTATCAATATGCAAATATATTGTAGTAATTATATAATAGTAGTTTTATTTTCTTTACAAATTTTACATTATTTTGATCTGTGATGAAACCCGTAATAGAAAATCGCTCCAAAAACCACCAATCAGCCTTAAAAAAAAACGAAGCCAAAAAAAAACGAGTGGAACTCTAAAACTCGGGCATTTTCGGATTTGAGGTCAAAATGACCGTTGGCATGCTATTAATTTAAAAAGGAAATTTTTACATTTTTCTAATTATATATTTTTTTTCCTAAACATGATAATGTTATACCATGTTTTTGGGAAAAATATCAGACACTTTTCAAAAATGGTTAAAAACATTATGCAGGAAAATGTTTAATTCTAAAAATTCAATGTGTTACCCTCAAAATGAGAGAAAAAATGCTTTATAATAATGAGGGGTTTTTTACCCATTTTTGTGGTCAAATTTAATTGAGGCCCTATGAAACTGATATCATATGATAGATTTTTGAAAATATATTTGTGTTTTTGTGTTTTTTAATGTGTTTTTGAAGCTTTTTAAAACCAATAATACCGAAAAAAAGGCAAAAAAATGATCACGACTATAAAAAAACAGGTCATTTTCTTGGATTTTTTGAGGTCAATGGGACCTTTGGACTGTCTTTAATTTTAAAGTAAATGAGTGCTTATCTATATTTTTTTCCTAAACATAAGCATTATGATACTACTTCAGTTTTTGGGAAAGGAAAAAAGATCAAGCCAAATTTTCAAAGGGTTTTAAACATGATGTGGGAAAGTTATTCTAAAATTCAAATTTTTACCTTAAAAACTAAGAGAAAAAATGCTTAAAAATGAGTTTTTTACCCATTTTGTGTCAAATTTTAAATTTTGAGCCCATAACCTGATTATCATATGATAGGGTGTTTTTAATATGCTTTCTATTGGAATCGGTTGGGCTAAAGGAACTATTAATAGCGGAAAAAAGGTCAAAAAAAGAATCAGACTCTACAAAAAACGGTCATTTTTTGGATTTGAGGTCAAGGAACTGTGGCATGCTATAAGTTTAAAAACAAGTATGAGTGGTAATCTATATTTTTTTCCTAAACAGAAGGCATATGATTACTGGTCCGTTTTTGGGGAAAATTCAAGGCCAAACTTTCCAAAACGAGGTTTAAAAAACATATTTGTGGCAAAATGTAGTGTCATTGTAAAAAATCAAAAATTTACCTTAAAATGAGGAAAAAAATGCTAAAAAATTTTAGGGTTTTTACCCAAAATTAGTTATAAAAATTTTCTGCCACCCCTTTAACATTAGTGACAGGATGAAAGGAAAAATTTAATTCTCCTTTCATATGATACCAAATTGTTAAAAAATTAAAATTTCAGTTATAAGGCATGGGCTGTGCAAAAAGTGTTTGTCCTTAAAATTTGACCTCAGGTGACCATCGGATGGACTCTAAAATGACCCCTAGTTGACCCCCCACACGGGTTACAAATTTCACCAAACCATCATTTTCCCCGATTGTTGTGGCATGACAAGAGTTTTCAATGAGATATGTTGTGATGAGTATTAACTCCGGTAGGGGTACCCGAACACGTTTTGGCCAGTTTTCCACTCTACTATTACCAATCTACGAGCTGATTGAGTTGTGCGCCTAGCCAGCAACCAACCTAGATTTCTGAAGCGAAAATGATTGTGGGACGATTTCATGATGGCAGCGGGTAATTATAAATGGCATCGCGCGTGGAGCACCCCGTAGGGTGGAGATGTGCGCGTTATAAATCGGGGACATGTATTATATTATTATTAGTCTGATTTTCAGTAGGGAACCAGTTATAGAAAAAAAATCCAGCAAATTGCTTGAGCTAAGGTTTCAAGGCTTTCTGATTTGGGCATCGGCACCTTCTCTGGTAGGCCCTACGCGGGAATTGTGGGAAGAAGGTTTAAAAAGCAAAATTCAGTGTGGTGTGAGGAAAGTGGATGGGCACGAAATGCCACAAAGTGAAAGAGGGTGACCCCCAAGTTTGGCACCAAGCAAGAGATTTTTGTGTGGGAGGAGGCGAGAAAAAGAGGTTTGGGTAGCGGTGCTGGTGAAGGGAATGGTGCGAAAAACAGGGACGAACAGGTGGGAAACGTTGTGTGAATTGAGGTGGAATCGGGTTTGAAGGAGTTTACGTACCCGAAGGGGGGGGGGGCAGGGTTTAGTGGGGGCAGTGGAGATGCAAGGTAGTGAAAGGCTTTAGGGTTTAAGGTTTTTTGGGTGATTAAAAGTTTAGAGTTAGAGAAAGGGAGCGTTGTTACACGGGGAAAAAAGATTTTCCTTTGAAGTGAAATGATGGGCGTAAGAGTGTGTGTGAGATGGACGATGCCGGTTGGGAGTTGGAGTGACACATGGTGTCTGAGCGAAAATTCGATCGAGATTTGGGAAGGGACATGAGGAGCAATGATGAGAGAGGATGTTGTATTGTTGGAAGTTGGATAGAAGGAAGAAAGACTGAGGAGTTGCTTGCAGATGTTGGGTTTGGGAAGAAGCGCTGGAACCGGTGGTGAAGGGAACGAAATGTGTTACGATGGTTATGGGGAAAACGGTGGGAAGGTGATGAGGCATGTTTTTAAAGTTTAGAGGAATGTGGGAAAGTTGTGACACGGGGAAAAGGTGGAGGGGGATGGGGAAACAGGTGGAAACGTTTGTGGGGATGAGGTGGAATCGGTGAAGGAGTTACGTACGGGGGGGCAGGTTAGGGGGCGGGTTAGGGGGGGCAGTGGATGCAAGATGTATGTGAACGGGCCTAGGGGTAAGGTTTGGTGGATTACATTTAAAGAGAATGTGGGAGTTGTACGCGGGGTAAAAGATTTCCTTTTGAAGGATGAAAGGAATGGCTTATAGAGTTGGTGAGATGGACGAGCGGTGTGGATGTTGTGTTGTGAGTTGGATAGATAGGGAAAGAAAGCATGAGGAGTTGTGTGGTTTGGAGAAGCGCTGGCCCGGTTGGTGAAGGCGAACAGTGTACATTGGTATGGACACGTCCTGGGGAAGGGATGATGTGGCATGTTGTAAAGAAGCCAAAGTGGTGGAACCGGGAAGGGGGAGGGGCAGGGGGAAGGCTCCTCTCTTGGGGAGGAATCTTGCCCCATATTCCCCCTTGGAATTAATGATTTTCTGAGGGGAGGGTGAAAGCTTCCACTGTGGGGGGAATCTTGGGTCCCTCTTCCCCCATGTGGAACTAGTGATTTTTTTCTGCACCCACCCCGGCTGCAACGCGCCACTTTACAGTTATTAACATGGTCCCCGAAAAACATGATGTCCCCATGAAAAAAAACAAACCCGTGGGCGGTTTGAGGAGACGGGGGGCGGACCAAAGAAAACAGGGAGAAAGTAAGTGGAGAGGGACTATAAGGAAGTTGTGTTGAGGATGGAGGAGGGACGGAATCAGGTGAAGTGGAAAGAGGGCCGTCCGGAAGGGTTGAATGCTACGAGTGCGAAGGTAAATCCGACCCCCCCCATTTACGGGGATATTACATTAGAAACAGGATTTAGGAACTTCGGATTTACTACACTTACTATTACTACTATTCTTTCTACAATAAACCCAACCCAGTTCGTGTAATTTTTATACGTATGAGTTCGTAAACAGGTTTCCGTGGCCTTATATGTAAGTTGTATGCAAATATAGGCTAAAAACAACAACCTGTTTTAAATTCTGTGTAATATACTGATTATTCGATTTTCATGATTCGGAGCTTTACATAAATATATTATAAATCACAATTTGTTGGTAAATCGCATGGACTATTTTACGGAGGCAGGCATTTATGAAAGACTTTTCCAAATCGAAATTGATTCAAATCGAAATTGTTAGGTTAAAAAATGAAGGGTGAAATTAGCCCTGGCTTAGCCTAACATTTGTAACCACATCTCAGTACCAAAAGGTTTCCAGTGATTAAATATGTAGACAGCCTGACAGGGAACCCCTGATTGAAAACCGAGATCTTAAGTGGCCGCACGTGGGGCCTTAAAGAGAGGGGGAACACAACAGAAAAATTGTAACAGGGGTTCAAAATCTTTAAATTGAATCCAATCATGTTGAAAAACCACAACCCAGTTATGTGTCTAAACCCTAAGGATCAGACAGGTTATAGTTTGTAATATGTGGCAGCCTAAAGTTTCAGGTTAAGTTATACCTCTTTAAAACAGAAAAAAAACAATCAATAAACAGGGTCAATTTCCAGTTGTACAGGGGTCAAATTTTAAAAGGTTGCTTTCCGATTTGGATTAAAAATGGTGGAAATGATGGTGAGGACCATGAGGATGAAAATAAGGAATAGTTTGGGAGTTGTTCAATGCTTGCTTAAGAACGTAGGGGGGAAACAAGATCAAGCCCCATTGAAGGAAATGGACGTTGAGGCTTCTGTGGCCCCTACAACATCGGAAAGGAAAAAAAACTACGCAGGAAAGGACAGTTAAAAAACTATTCCTTAGTTTTAAACCTATAACGCCAATAATTTGAGGTATTACAGGGCCAGCAAAAACTATAAGCCCCACGGGGTTGTCAATTACTGGTACTAGCATATCATATCCATCACCTGCTCATCTAGTAACAGGTTACCAATACTTTTACCGTATATCTATAAAATCTGTTATTATACATTCTGGTCACGTACGATATTGTTTGCTGAAATTAAATTGATCTGAATCTTGAATCTTGGAAATATTGTTATAATTTATAGTGACGGTATGTGAATTGTGAGCCAACCATCATTGGCGGGACATGTTAAAGTTGCTCTCTTACTAAACACCCTGTCCTTACCTCTCTGTCAAGCCATGAAAATTTTGGAACTGAGTGGGGATCTTGGTCCCTCTGTCCCCATGGGGAATTAGTGGATTTTTGTTTCTGCAAACACCCCGGAGGGCCACACGCGCCAATTTCCAGTTATAACATGTCCCCGATAACATATGTTCCCTGAAAAAAAAAAACCCTGTGGGTCGGTTTGAGGAGGCGGGGGCGACCGACCAAAGCGACAGGGGAAAAGGCAAGGTGGGAGGAGGAGGACTTAAGGAATGTTGTGGTGAGGATGGATGGATGGGCTGACTGAATTCAGTGAAAGTGGACAAGGGCTAAGGGTGATTGCTACGAGTGCGAGGGTGTAAATCCGCTCACCCCCGTTTTACGGGATAAAAACAGGATTAGAAACTTTCGTGATGATACTTACTTACTATCTTACCAGGAAATACTTCTTCTAAAAAAAAATAACCCAAGTCGGTCGTAGTAATTTACTGCGGATGGGGTCGTAAGAGCGTGCCGTTATGTACGTTTGTATTATGGCGGAGCCAGGCATTGTCAATATCAACCTGGGGGGGCAAAGAAGCATTTATACCAGGGCTACTCATACTCTGACATAACACGAAAATGTATGATGGCCACTGTAGGGTGGTAGCTTAAGTGAGGCTAGGGGCTCGCAAAGAGATTATTACAGGTGTCACAAAATTGAAAAGTGGTCCCAGTTGTTGAATTGGATTACAGAATTGTTCCTATGAATCACAAGGATTAAAAAAAAATTGTATAGTGTCTGGCTATCTTCCGACTACCACTTGGGGGTTACAAGGCCGAAAAACTGTTATTATAGGTCAAAGGTTTAACATAATTTATTACAATTATGGAAATTGTGAGAAAAAAACCATCAATTGGCGGGACCATGGTAAAAGCATGTCTCTTACTTAACACATTGCCTCTTCCTCTCTGTCAGCAATGAAATTTGGAACATGAGTTTGGAAGCTCTTCGTTAATAATGAATGGTTAATTATTGAATCGCATTTCCATTCCATAGTAAAACATCAAACATAGTAAAACATGTAAGGTCGAAGAAGGTTTTTTTTCCAAACTATGCGTCGGCAGTATCTCCCTGCCGAATTAGGCCAGGGAGGGGACGATTGAATTGTTGGATCTCAGATCAGTGGTTGTTGCAGAGGTCCGGTGCATATCATCGTTATTAAATTAGTAAATCTGGCCATTACTTAATATCGAAAGACAATAATTTTATATGAATTATGAACTATCGATTGGACCCAACTTGTTCAAGTTCAAGCTGAACGTGAAGCTCTTTTGTACAATGTTGTGTATACAGTATTTTAAAACCAAAAACAAAAAATCGATCTTAGTATGTGCCAACCATTCCAAAAATTTCCAAAAAGTAAAAAAAAAAAGTGACTTAAAAAAAAAAAAAGTGAAATGATTTTTAAGACGCCCATTGGTGGGAATATATAAATGTATCTAAAACAGTGCACTCTAATAAAAGTTCATACTAAAACTCGTATATATATTATATCAAATTAACATAAAGGAAAGGGTATACGGGAAATTCCACTTTCTAGCAGGGGACTGTAGTGTAGAGTGTGCGCCTCCGTATAAAATTGTGAAATTTTGCACAAAAAGGACTGTAGGGACATTGATAACTCCATAAAATTGCAATGGAAGCAATGCCCACACCCCTTAATGGCCCCAGCTGGGGTTTCAAGGTTATACAGGGTTCAAAAATTTAAAATGGTTCTGAAGGTGTTACAACACCCACCATGGTGTTGTTGGTCACAATTGATTCCAAAAGGTATAGTTATCACTAAATTCTATGGCTTATGTTCCGGAAGTTATGGTAAAAAAAAACTGTAAAAAATTGGCGAAAAGTCAATTTGGTGTGTAACGGGTCAAAAGTAAAAAGGTTGCTGGTTGATTTCAGTGAAGTATGTGGTTTTGCAAATTGTTTCCCTTAGCTTTAAAAGGATGAATAAGGAAAATAATTTGGACCTTATCTGTTATGTTTAGTTTTCAAAGTTATCCAACCAAATAGGGCACAGGTATCTTTATACCAAATAGCGCCAATAGCGTGACTTTATTTGCCCCCCATTTGGTTAATAACCCAGACACGTAAAATAGTCAAATCCAAAAACTATTCCATATGTTAATTTCTATTAGCTAACAACCACAATTTTGACACAAATTGGAGGGGCAGCACTTTAATTTTGGGACCCGGTACCAAACGGGCAAAATTGGTACCCTTTAACCATTTTAAAGTTTTTTACCCATATTCCAAACTATAAGTCCACAGGGATAAACTATACCTTTTTGGGCATCCTTGTAAACAGGGACAGACATCCATGGTTGTGCTTTCAAAACAACGGAACATTTTTAAAAAATTTTTACCCCTGTGTAAAAAACCTTGAACTCCAAGTTGGGGCCATGAAAGGGGGATAGTGGCAAAGTGCTCCATCAATTTTTTTGAGTATCAATGTATAAAGTTACTGGTGTACCAAAAAATGCCCAATTTTTATCCCGGATTGCAACTAATATAAAGATTTGTTTCAACTGCAGTACCCCTATTGTAGGATTGCATGGAAAAGGGGTAGGGCACCAGGTTGTACATTGGGGTTAGCGCTCCCCGTTGCAATCACCACTGATATGATTATTGGACTTCAGGGATTTCTTAAAATCAACATGTGATTAGCGGCAGGAGCCCACGCAACCATGTCAAAACATCATCGGTTACCCCTCACTACAGAAAAGGTTTGGACACCTTTGGAGTTTAGTATGGACCCTTTAAATCAAACGCTAGGTAGTAGTACTCTCAAAATTGTGTGTCACTTTTTCAAAGGGGCCAAATTAAAATTTACTACAGGGGTCAATTTTTTTAAAATGCTTTCAAAAATTGTTGAAAGTATGCCATATTGTTCGTCTCGTCATAAGGATTCAAACCATGTATAGTTTGTACATTATGGACCATGGTTTGGGAGTTCTTAGGGGTAAAAAAAATGGCTAAAATGCAAAAAGGGTCAATTTCTATTTGTACAGGGCTCCCAAATCAAAAACGTTGTTCCAATTTGTGTTGAAAAATGAAAGAAGTTGTTCCTTTAGTTAATGCGTCAAAAATACGGGAATAGTGTGTTTACCATATGCAGTGTTATAGTTATCATGTTATGGGACAAAATAGATCCAAGGTCAAATAATCCAATTGGCGTTGATCTTCTTTGACCTCTCTCCGTAGGTAAAACCATTTAACATAATCAAAACTCTACTTTTTGGGAGTCCTTTTGCCTCAGGCAATAAGTTGCAACGTATTTAAAAATAATAGATTAAACTTTGAATGTGGACCCCTGTACAAGTTGAGGATGACCTTTTTTACCATTTTAGTCATTTTACCTATAGCTCCAAAACCAATGATCGTAGGTAGGTACAAACCTATACAGTTTTGGAATCCTTTATGACTAATTGGCCCCATTAAAAAATTACACCACAAGTTGGAGAGTACTACCCAACTAGCATGATGTATGAGGCTCCAGTTGGAGCTGTAGTGGGAGTTAAACCAATTCTTTCAATAAGGCCCGTATGGTATTCTTGCTTCTGCTCCTCGGGGGCTAACGGCCACTGCTTAGGAGAGAGAGCGAAACTGGGTTTAAACTGGGCGTGATATAGTATAATCACGTCGCACTTCAATACACCACCGGTGTTTTTCTATGCATTCATGATGGGAATGTTTATCCCATTATTTGCATTGATTTGAAACTGTCTGGTTGGCACCCACCACAGCCCCACAATATGCCTTTGGTTTTATCCCGTTATTGCATGTACAGCAAACAATAATCAACTAATGGCCAGTCCACAAACTAGTATAGTATGATAGTTACCTCGGCATCATGAAGTAACGCAAGTTGTCTCAGCAAACGAGTAGGTATTAACAATCCTTTATCCACCGAAGAAACATTTTAGCGTTTTTTTTCGAAAATGTAAGGAAAAGACGCCAATATTAAATCAAATTATTGGTGTATGTATTGCCTGGTACTTCATTTTTGCGTGCAAGCTAGCTAGATCTGTTCCTTTAGTACGTGTTCAACATTGCATTTAACTCCTTAATACAAAGTGAAACCCAAGTTTCGCTTAACACAACTACAATTGTTATTGTTCACTGAAACTTCTCTGCAACTCAATTCGTGTGTTGTCCCAATTTTCGGGCCTGTACAACATATAGTTTTCTTTTTAAATTCCTTATACCGTCAAAAGATTCACTGGGGGCTAACGACTGCTTCGGGAGAGAGAGCTAACGGGTATATCGTTTGCTATGAAGTGAAATCCAAGAGTAAGGTTGGTAATTCTTTCACTCAAGTCAATGAGGGGCGTTTCCAATGTACGAACTGTCAGAAGAAGATAGCCGACACGTTTCAGGATTGTTGTAATTGCAAAAAACACAGCCTAAGATTACTTTTAAAAACCCGCTACAGTTTCATGATGGAATGTCCCTTTAACCTTTAGCCGACCATAATAACTCGAAATGACCGTAAAACATTTAGCATGATGTTAAGTAAACCCACCAGGTTGCATGACCATACAACAAATTTTAACTGGTTTCATAGTTAAATGGCGGGCTGATGACTTAAACAGAAAATACAATTTTTTTGGTATTGAATATTACCAATCTATTAAGGTTCGTACTATACAACAAATTGAAATTCACCATGCCTTATTTTTGGACAGTTACCCTATTAATGGGCAGTACACCTTTAATATAATGGTACTTCTGTGGACACTCACGCTTATGGCTTATAAAAACCTAGGTGAATATGACTAATTTGTGTCCATGTTAGATTTTTGACGCCGAATATTTTAGTCAGGAAATTCTTACAAAATATGTTCGTTTTGTGAATAAGAAAGGAACTATGGTATTCTGCGTTATAGATTAAGTAAGTGCTTATCCGTAATGAATGTTCGACAAGAGCAAAAAAATCTATAAAATATCAACCTCCCTGAACTTTCAATGCCCTGGCTACCCATGGAGAAAGTTGTATGATTCATTTAGTTTTGTCATTCAGTATGAATATTAATTAGCCAAGGACGCGTCCAAACATTTTAGTGTTTTTAGCCATCACCTGCTTATTTTAATATAAATCAATTAAACTACAACTGGAAGAGTAGAGAAGCGTCTTAGCTTATGCAAAGCTGGTTTAAATTTTCAAACCTTATAGTAGTACAAGCGAGATTTTCTTATTCAAATCCATTGGATGAAGATATTCAGGTAGTTTGTAGGCATAACATTTTTTTTTGAATTTTTTTGTTTTAGTATTTGTAGGATAACTTTAATTTTGCACACACTTAATCAACGAATTATGGTTATACATGAATAATAGACTATATTCAATTGATAATCACCCACCAAAGATGATGAAGATGAACAAAACTGAGTAGCAGAAAAGTTGTTTGGAGACGGACATGACATTTTAGTGCAGGACCTAAAAACCATACCTTGATGCCTAACCCCATTTACTGTTTTTTAGAAGAAATCGGAACGCATGTATTCACCGACTTAAGACAAGGTTCCAAAAAAAAAAAAATAAGTCCCTCTAAAAAGAAGGAAATTTCTGTTTTGCATAAAACTTCACTTAGAAGGGATGATTGGAAAATGTTAAGAAGTTTTTTTGAGAGAGGAAACATTTGCTCTGACCACAAAAGTCAGTGCTTTTCAAAAACAAAACACCTGGCATCAACACACACTCCCTTTTCCCAAAAAAAGATTTTGTAAAGAAAAAAGTGGCCCACTTAACCGTATACAAAGGTCTAAATATAATATCAATTAACAAAACCATGATTTCATTTCCGTTATTGATTTCATTGCTTACTTGAAGTGAATAAGCTTTAAACATTGCCTTTGCTTGACGAGAAAAATATGCAGGAAAAGAACAAAACAAGAGATGTATTAAGGTTAAATTAATCATCTCAAATAAAGTCATTTTCATGCATATTGCTCTTTTTAAGAAAGATAAGAGGGATTGTCTGAAATGCTGTTTAAATCAAAAAAACGTAATGTTTGTCATCAGTGGTGAGACTCACTAGTAAATTTTCCTGCATCTGCACGGATGACACCAGAGTGTAGTGTTTACAATGTGTTTACCCAATTTTCTGATGTTCGTTGATGAATGTGGGGGTTATATGCTCGCTGGATAATTCTACCACGTTTTAGTCAGTGAGCATTCTCATTTAGTATCGATCTGCTTCCACAGTTCACTGGTGCTGCTTCACAAATCTCATTGATAGTAATTAGATAATTAGATTCATTGTACAAAAGCAGCATGGCACCTGGTCACCTCGTGCAGTCATGAGTGTGTTTAGAGGAAGGGATCAGCGCGTGTGTTTATCTCCAATTATATTAAGGGGGGGGGGGGTCTGGGGTCTCTGAATATGATAAAAAAAATTGGTCTAATCAGAAAATGAGATAATTGCAATGGCTAAATTGTGTAGTTGTAATCTAACAAAAGGCTTCTTTTTATTCGATCGCCCAACTCGGACATTCGTTCCCGAGATATAGCTGATCAAATTGAAGTAGTTGTACGCCAATTTGCCAAAAAGCTTATTCTACATTTATCTGTGAAAATTCAAGGGGTGATATTTAGAATTTTTAAAAGATATTTTAGAAATTAACACATTATTTTTTTTATTTTTTTTATTTTTTTTATATTATCCTTTCCATAATTAAATTTTACTCCTAAAACACATTTTAAAAAAGATTTTTAAGTTTTTTATTGTTTCCTCACCCTGGAATTTAAGAAAATATTTTAAAAATTAATAACAGGAGAGTGGATGCACCTATTTCGATGATTCTTTCATGACTAAGTTGGATAATTTCAGTGTTAAAATGAAATTTAAAAAAATCATTCCATATTTTCACAT
Source organism: Ophioderma brevispina (assembly GCA_023653785.1). Classification (NCBI taxonomy): domain Eukaryota; kingdom Metazoa; phylum Echinodermata; class Ophiuroidea; order Amphilepidida; family Ophiodermatidae; genus Ophioderma; species Ophioderma brevispina. The sequence continues at coordinate 73,916 of JAMKCH010004583.1, forward strand.
CAAAAGCGCCCTCAATCTTGTTCTAAATGTTTCGAGGTCAAACTCGTTTCGTAAAATACGCAAACATCCAAACGAAGAACGAACGTAACTAGAGCACGCTAGATGCTATTAAACATGATGAGCTTTTGGCACACCACATATTAAGCAAAGACAGGCGAGAGTGAACTATGAAGGCGATTTTCAAAATTGCGTTCCAAAATCAAATTATGCCATGAAATTATGCGAATGGTCGATTGCCGGTGGCCATGGCAACGGTATTAAAAAATCGGCTCATTGGTTCACTGCGTAGTTAACCTCTGAATATGTCACCCAAGTTTACCCAGTAGCATTGTTTAGTTAATTTAGTTACATTCGTTCTAGTGTTTAGGCCACTACGAGGCTCCTAACCGTGGTACCATGGCAACCAGAGTAAAAATGTCATTGGATTTTACAACTTTGTGACATGGGCTACAATATGATATACTAGCATGCATATAACACTATTTAGAAAAATTTAAGAAACGAAACATTGTTTCCAAGTTCACTGCGTCAGGACCCCCCCCCCCCCCCTAAGAAAACGCCACATACAGGTGTGAAGAGCGCCAACACTTCATGACCAGAAAATTTTTATTTTATAAAAAAGTAAAAAACACCAAAAAACATTTTAAAAAAAAAAATTCCCGATACTGCAAGAAACTAGTACACCCCACGATTTTTTCTAACCTTATGGCCAGCCTATGTCAGCGTGGAAGTTTTGTAGGCACACAGCCTGAAGGGTTGGAAATGAGTATACAGAAGTGTCTAGTGATGAGATTTAGTTCATTAGGACCTAAGCCAATAATTTTTGGAAGGGGTGTTGCAAAAGTGTTAAAGTGGCATTTTAAAACTCCAATTATGGCGTACATGTCAACAATCACTAAAATCCCTTAAGTATTTCCGATGGAGCAATTATTTCCGGTAACTCGGTGTTTTAAGGACGAGAAAGTGTTGGTAATGTAATTTCATCGTTACATTGCACAAAAATCCAAATGGCTGCTCCCAAAAAGTGTCAATATGCTCTCGAATCATTTAAAATGATCTTAACTCCTCCATGATACCTTGTACGCTACTTGAATAAATACTGAACACCTAAATATGTCTGCAGGTGTTCAAAATATGTTACAAATTGATCAAACTCTGTAAATGTTACTTTAACACCTCTAGAGTGCATTTAACACACACCGGACGGATACGGCAAGTGTTCTGCACATTTTGCAGTTTAGAGGCTTGATTCCCGTGTCTATATGATTGCTTTATGCTTACACTTATGAAGATACATGTATTAAATCACTAGAATCCCTTATTTGGCATTTTCTGTACATGGACATTTTCAAAATTCAGGATGGCAGCCAATACAGCCCTTTAACAATAGTAAAACCTACATTATATGTGTATATATGTAGTCACATCAACTAATTTTTATTACAAAGGTTTGTAAATTAATGTTATGGGATAAGTATTGACGTTTTGCTATTTATTTGGAATGTCTGTTTCTTTGACATGCAAAAATGTTAAGATGGGGGCCAAGGTGTCTGCCTTTTATCTTCTTTAAAACCCTATAAATTACGATACATCTGTATTGTATATTATAACAACCCAAAATGATTATTAAAAGTTTTTAATGAAGTTGGGATGATATGTCTTGAGCATATTAAAACTCGTATCTGGTATATTTGTTTTGAACAATTGCTTAAAATTCAAAAGACGGCCCTCTTATTATGAATATATGACAATTTATTAAGTTTTAAAGATTCTTAAAAGGCAGCCACAATGTTCCATCTTGATTGGTAAAGGTTGTTAAAACACTTAAAATGCTAGTATGAGTTCCTCTGGGTATAGAGCGCAGAATTATGCCTCCATCACAAATACTTGATGAGTTATGTCACTTGACATGATTTTCAGGGTCTTGGGTTTTAGGTGGGCCATATTGGATTGATGGTTAATGTTTGATCAAATCACGTTATAACGATCAAAAGATTCCTCGTGCGTTAAAACCTGGGATTTAGTGATAAATTATGGCCATTTGAATGAATTGAGAGTGATGCGGCAATATTGGATTTCTAGAAATGGCACTGCACGAAATTTTGCACAACCCTACAGAAACTATTAGCTAGGTCATCATTGACAAAAATCGATCAATAGAAAAGTCTGTACTCCATTTCCACCCTGTGCCACAATTCCTCCTGACAGTCAGATGGAGCAATTCGTGATTCTGCACCTTCTTCTTTATGGTTCACTAGGATATCCTTAATTTCAGTTGATGTAAACAGTTCTTTTGAGGTATGAACGAATGTTTGTATTCTGTGTCCCTCAGGGCACTGTGTTGTGTAGATTGGTCAAAACGTTTACACTTTTGGTTCTGCACATTTTCTCAAAAGTAGGTCGGTTGAAACGGCGTTGAAAACAAAACTGAAAATGACAAAGAAGCCGCCACTAGAGGGAAAAAGGTCAGAGGCTATGGTTACTGATCCAATGTTGCCTTTTAATTAAAATTTCAAAAAACAAAAAAACACGCGTTTTTTTTTAATTTAATAAAATTATAATTACAATATATTTTAACGAGGAATAAGGGGGCTTTGTCCCCAACATGAAAAGAGTGCACATTTTTTAGAAAAATGAATAGAAATGTAAACTCATTTATTTCTAGAATTATCAGTGAAATCAATGGTATAAATAAACCTCAGCATGCTCGAGCGAACAATGGAGATAATGATATTCAATAATCGGCCCGAAACACACTTCACATTCTTGTAAATCTGGGTATTTTAGTGTGCACGCGTTTTGAACAGATTTCGAATGTTAATGTCCTTGCCGCCATGGCGTTAAGTTCTTTCCTTGTTCGCGATAAAACATGATGCGGATTCTGCGGGGTGTTGCAAGTAAGTTTGCCCATATGATTAATATAATATTTTTTTGCGAAGAAGAAAATGTTAAAGGGGCACCATTTCGAAAGAAAAGACCATGGCAAGGACTGACCAGAATTGTTGCAGCAGCCTAAATCACAAGTAGGCTATGGATTCAGCGACCTACATGTTTTAAATCCATGAGCCCTTTATTGTTATGAACAGACACTAGAGCTTCTTAAGGAGAGCAAAGACAGTAAAATTCTCAATTAGCGTCCCACCCAAGAGATGCAATTGCATGTCAAATCAACAAAAATGTTGGCCATGACTTTTTTCCAGGAGGTAAATAAATTAAATTCAAAGTGGATCCGTCAACCCTATTAAGACGGACTGTCTTTTCATACAGCATTTTGATTGGCTAAATTTCGTCACATATTTCTTTCAACACCAGTTGCATGCAGCTTCCAAGCTCTAGGCCTCTTCAATCTTCGCACCATCTTAAAACTGTTGCTGATCGGCTAAGAAAATCACATGGGCTGCATTGTGACCAATCGATACGTAGTGTTTATGGTGTTAGTTATTTGGCTCCACCCAGTAAAGTAAATTCAGACTACTGACTGCACACGGATTTGACCGAACAGTATCAGGGCACAAGCTCAGATTCAAGAGGGCCTATGCTTAATTGAAATCCATTTTATTTCGGAACTTTTGAGAAGATCAATTAAAAAGGGAAACACAATGGCATGTCCTCTTGATACAACGATACAATTTTACGGGTAAAATGTTAAGCGTAATTTAAGAATGATTAAAGTACGCCGCTTACCGAATGAGCGTGTATAGACATTGGAACTGTTATTTTTGGGGAAAATTTCAATACAATCTTGCAACAAGTTTTCTAAAATCAAAAATTGTATGGGGATTCCAAAAAATCATGGTTTGTCATTTGTGAAAAATGTGTTTTGGGTGAAAGTCTAGAGTCGACAATGTTTATACAGGGTCAAAAAAAATATAAAAGGGGGCAAAATGTGGCGTTTTAAGTTTTACCATCATGTTCAGTACCTTCAAGATTACAGAATGGTATAGTTTGCCTCCCCTCGCCCTCCCCACTCCCCGCTCACTAACCTATCCCACACCCCCCCATCACTCCAGCTTCTCCCTCCGATTCCCCACCCCCCTCACATAGCACTACGCACTCACCCCCATCTACCCCCATGTACCTCTCCAGGAAAAGACTCCCCATCACACCCTGCACGACGAGCACCATCCCTTCCATTAAGACTCTCCCAACTACTTCCCCCCCACCCCCCCATCCCAAACCTCACTGCCCCCCCCCACAGGCCTCTAATCAATACCCTCACCAACTTCACCCCTCAACTTTGTACGCCCCATCACACACCCCTCCTCCCCCCCCGCCCCAGATCCCCCATAAGACCCCAAATCCTGTAACACTATTTCAGTTCCTGATGCAGCGCAACCTTTACGTCTACCTTTCGGACCGGGGACACCGTGTGCCCGGGTCTGCGTGCCTTGCCGCGGGCGCGTTTGGTTTGAGAGCGCGTAGTGAAACTACCAATCTGCTATTCAGTCGATCCACAGAGGGTTTGATTGTTAATGGAACCAGGACTTAACGACTCTGCCGCCATCACGCTTCTACTCGACGGGATGTTTAATACCAGGACCCCAGAGAGGAAGATTGTACCCTCATGGGAACCTCAACAAGGTGTTGGATATCTCCGGGGAGCCCGTGTGAGCACATGGGGACGCTACTTTACGCCAACCTGACGTTGAAGACGGGTTCCTTATCTTTCATGGCGTCGGGACACGCCAGTCGGAGTGCATGCGCTAGTCTTAGGCGATGCTATCCAGTTCTCCGACGCCGGTGCTACGCGGTGGTACTTTCGCCCAGGTTTTTCTCGCAAAGAACGAGTGTAGCGCCTTCTCAGCGTTACCCCCCCCGTCTTCGCCCGAGAAAGATAAGCACGGTTTCTTCTATTCTGGCGTTGAGGACAGAATTCTGGTTGTCCTTGTTTGCGCCTTAAAAAAAATGGATGTAGAGACCGCCCCATCAGGGGACCACGAGCAGCTCTTCATCACAACGGTGCCCCTCACGGGGCCGCGACAGCTACCGCTAGTAGGTGGGGGAGTTAGGATTATCACAGACGCGCGGGGCGGTTCCAAAATTCCGCGAATGTTCGCGGTCATTACACCAGAGCTTTCGCGAGCTCTTTGCCTTTCAGCGCTGCGTCTCCCTTGCCGAAATCTGAGAGGCGGTTTTCATGGCGCTCCTCAACTACCTTCACCACAACGTACCTTCGACACGTCAACCAGAAGAGCTAGCTTGCCCGAAGCTGTCCTACAAGATCGGGCTCCAGGACAATTAATGGTAAGTGCAAATCCTCTACGTCGCCCCAGGCTTTGTCTTGTGATTTTGCGCTTGTGGTTTAGGTCTTGATTCGAATGCTCTGAATTCAAATTCATTCGATTCTACGAAATCCTGATGTGACATTTGCATCCGGCCACCGCCTTTAGTGACCTGTGCTAGTCTGGCGATGTTAATGCAATTTGTTACAATCAACATAGATTGAAGGTAATCAGATTCCTGTATGAGTCATTAAGAAAAAGTTGTTCTAATGACTCGTAAGGAATGCTGCTTTACCTTCTCCGATTGTGATTCCCGGGCCCGTCCCGTCCCGACCCCTGCGGGATGTTGTCTTCCGAGGTTTTAAGACGAAAAGAGGAAGCGGAATTGTGGGTATGACGTCACTGGGGGAGGTGTCATACAGGGTGTTCGAAATGAATATATTTATGTGGGAATATATTTTATGGAGGTTCTGCATCTGCCTAAGACAATGCATGTTTACATTCCATCGGAGAAGGAATGCAAGCATCCTATACGCGTCATAGACAACATTGTTCTACATGGACCTGTTTGTGAGTTCTGCGTCTTGATAGTAATCTTGACTGCGCCCCGCTAGCGCACCACAAAAAAAAAAAAACAGGTCGTAAGTCTAGTAGATTATTAATTAACAACTTTATTATAATAAATCTTTGATTATTGATACCTAATCGATGTTTAATGAGAGAGTGATTCAACACACATATTAAAATAAATACGTTGTGTTAAAATTGTATTTAAGGTCACCAGGGTATTGTCTAGTTATTCAGTAGTTTGAATCCGTAGTTTAGAGGTGGTTTTGGCTTGGTTCAAGTTGACCGTAACAAAAGGCCCAACCCAACGCTCGCCCCAAAATTGGGTACGGTGTGCGTCCGATGGGTAAAAATTGACCCATGTTTATAGTGGACCAAAGTTGTACAAAAAGATGACCATTTATATAGTTGGTTCCAAAATTTTGACCCAATAGTTAATTAGTTGGCTTTGAAAACTTCGCACCATTTTATAGTAATCTAGCAAAATCGGCCATTTTCGTAGTAGTAATTTTCGCGAAAATCGGAAAAATCCCCCATTTTCATTGTGATTTTTACCGAAAAATCTGAAAAATTGACCCATTTTTTCATAGTAAAATTGCATACCAAAATTGAAAAATTGAACATTTGTATATAGAAATGGACCTACAAAAAGGGGGGGGACCCATCAATAAAAGTGCATGGTGGGAAAAACGATCCATTGTTATAGTAAGGGGGTGAAAATGTGACCCATATCGGAGGCACATATGTACCTACCTTTTCCACTGAGTAAAAAACCCACCAGGGGTTGTGTAACTTGAGTAATTGTTCGTCATATCACTACTCACAGAAATCTCCCAGTCCCCCCTCCCCATAAACGATGAATGCCCCCCACCCCGGGGGGGGCGGGGGGTTGTTACTCAGTGGAAAAGGTAGGCACATATGTGCCACCGATATGGGTCACATTTTCACCCCTTTACTATATATGGGTCGTTTTTCACACCATGCTATATTGATGGGTTGGTGTTTGAGGTCATTGCTACTATTAAATGGGTCCATTTTTTCAAGTTTCCAAATTTACTTACATGAAAAGGGTCAATTTTTCTAATGTTTCAGTAAACTTCACATGAAAATGGTTGGATAGTTTTCTGATTTCGGGAAAAAGTTACCATGAAAAAATGGGCCGATTTGCTATTGAAAATGGTGCGAAATTTTAGGATAAACTGATATTTGTATCGGACATCGGATCGGGGCGAGTTTGCAAAATCGGCAAAAAACTCGGATCGGCAAAAGTATGTCAGAGGCTGCCGATTCTCAGACGGGATAAGAAGAATGAAAGGACAAAGTATAAGGGGTATTTGTCCAGGTGAGAGACGAGTGCTAAAAAGGTAAACCTTTCCGAAGTACAAAAAACACCTTCAAACCTTCTTCCCAAACTTGGAAATTTGACTTCAATATGAACCCTGGGGTTTTACAAATATGCTGATTAAAAGAGTTGAACAATTTCTTAATTTTAAGTACCTGAAACTCTTTTTTTATTCATTAGATAATGATAAAGGATCACACTAGAAGGCGTTCGTTGGTTATTGCTGAAATCGACTACAAACCAATTCCTGAACAACGCATAAAATGATACCTATATTGAAAGCATCAGGACCTCGGTTGTAGCGATTGTGGAAAATTATGAAACTCATTTGAGAGGACTAAAGCAGCATTAGCGAAAGGAATACACAAAGTATATTCATACATGAACCAAGGAAGGGGACTTACAAGAAATAATTACCGGACATTCAAATGCATTCCAATTGATCGGGGTGTGGTTGTCAGCAATACTTTACTTGGAATCTTCAATAAAAAACTATACCAATGTGAAAATCGTCTGAAAGCTCTGCAGCAGGATACTATCAAGGACAGCGCACA
>JAMKCH010004584.1:0-32213 GCA_023653785.1 Ophioderma brevispina
GTGACGTCAGTGCGAGATTTGACGGTCGCACTAGTACACCGCTCGCGTTGGCTTAAAACGAAGGCGTTTGTACACTCGCGCACAAAGACGGCATATCTTGACGCGTGCGTAAAAGCTGCGTCAAGGTTGTGACATCACTGCACGGTGGTAGAGAAATGGACTATACCAAAGGTGTCAAACCTTTTCTGTAGTGAGGGGTAAACGATGATGTTTGACCTGGGTCCTAGCTCCTCCACTATATAGATTATATAGACAATAGATTTCTTACTTTTATTTGGCTATAGAAATATCTTAAAGTGAAAACAAAATGTGATTTTTATGTGCTTTTATTTCAATTTAAAACAGGCTGAATTTCTTATTGGCTCCAATAGGAAATTTGAAATTTCAAAATATTTGTACCAAAGATATAATTCTCAGCTTAATCCTTTCAGATGGGGATTTTTTTGATAGAAGCTCTTTACAATCAGGTGCCAATCAAAACAGAATTTTCACTTTTTTAATGGCCACCTGTTATGTGAAATCTCCCCTTATACCTTTAAACTGGGAGGGGGTATATGGCCCGGGGTAATGGCCAGTGGCGGCCCCGCCAGACCTCTTTTTTCTGGGGGGGGCATAGTGAAATTATTTTGGGGGGTGCAAAATGATTCGGGGGACAAATATCAAGGTTATTTGGGAGTTTTTAACCAATTTTGGCTCAATCACGATGGATTTTTGGCCCAAAGACGCTGATTTTTGCCAAAAATTCCGGTCATTTTTCCTTTCGGCCAAAACCGATTTTCCACTGTCGTCCCTCACACACAATTCTGTTTTAACCTTCCCCCCTTTCCACCCCCTCCCCCCCCCAAACTTTCACCCCCCTTTCTTCCATCCTTTCTCACCTCTTCTCTTGGGCCCTACCCCTGTGTCTTTGCTACCTGTCCTGTTTTGCTGGCAAAGTTTGACACATCTTTGACAACTTTGGTAAGCCCGGCATGATTTTCATTGTAAGGTAGATCTAAATGACATGTGCAGCAGAGCATCTTTGATGAAAGGGTTTGTATCACTTATGCAAGTAACACCTTAAACATGCACATATGCTCACGTATGCGTGTGAACTGAGAAGGTTAAAAATGTGATCTTTATTGTTTTTTTGTAATTTTCTGCATTTATGACATCACTACAACGTAACAACTAGGGGTATACATGGGTCAACAAAGAAACTATGGCTGTCGCTGTGTCACAAGATTTATAAATGGCTGTCACTGGATAAGAAGCCAAGTGTCACAAGATAAGAACAGCTGTGTCACAAGTGTCAAATTTTAACCATGGAGACCCCTACAACTGAATTTGACTTCTTTTTACATTAGATGTTGGTGTAGATAATGAACTTCAGTTTGACACCAAACACACTCAATACATATCTGCAGTTAGCTAAGAACTGCTGAAAACATAACATTTTGATGGTTTTCATTGTTTTCTGTATTTATAACATCATTGTGACATCACAGATGAATGTATTTTAATTTTTGAATGAGCTCAAATTGAATGTTGGTGTAGATAATTAACTTCAGTTTTGATACCAACACTCAATACTTATCTAGAGGCAGTTACTCAATAAATGCTAAAAAAATACATCGATCCTCGGACCGCTCATGTCGCCTGCCGTCGGGGTTTGTGAATGCTAGGCCTCACATGACCTTTGACCTTGATATGTAACCTTTGACCTTATAAACAAATGAGGGTTTGCATGTAAACCTCATAAACCAAGTTTGGTTCCAATTGATCTTCCAACTTTTCAAATGAGGTCAATTTTACACTTTCAGCCTATCTTACAACTTGACCTCACATGACCTTTGACCTTGGTATGTGACCTTTGATATTTGAATTATCTATATAAAACACGAAATAAAGTGCATTCTTGTACTCTGAAGAAATGCTAAAAACCAGAGAAATCTTACTATTCTAAAGAATTTCTTATTGTGTTTGGTCGCTCGGAATTATTATAAACGCCCTCCCCCCCCCCTTCCGTCCATCAAAGAACTTCAGGCCTTACCAATATCTTCCGACCCGTCCTTCTCTTTTCTTTCTGCTACTTCCTCACAAAATGCCAATTCTGGTTGTGTGTTTGCAGCAAGCAACATTTAGTTGTGGTGTATGGTGTATTCCAGAAACAACACTTGGTTTTGTATGATCATTGAACCTGCCTGCTAAGTTCAACGCAAGATTTGCAAATTGCTGCTCATCTCTTGAGCTCGGTCTTTAAAAACTTGGTTAAAGACACTATTAGTGTTCACCCTAAAGATTCAAATATTTGAAATTTGCAGAAATAGCTATAATTGAAGGACAAAGTCTGTAAAATTCTCATACGTTACTTTTGCAACTGAAAACTTAACATAAAAAGAACACCGGGCAGTGTGCAAAGATATGCATCTCCGTGTCAATTACGTGTTGTCGAAAGTAATGACTAATAAATGTGTGATTTGATCCTTACTGGGTTGCTTTCAGTCTTAACCACTTGTAGGGATGTTAGGATCCCTATACTTGTTACAACAGAAATGCAAAAATCGTTTTGATTTTCTGATTTAGCAACTCACGATATGCCTTTAATTATTTTTGCTGGCCATGTTTTATGATGGCTCGCTCAAACCTCTTGCATGCTTGTCTCTTTTCTAACTGCATACCCCTCCGTCAGGGTGTTCCCAGTAATTAAATGGAGGGGGTGCTGTAAAACTGTCCATATGCCAACACAATTTAAAATTTTTTGAAATTGGTCCACAAATGGACAGTTTGCGGCACTATATTTTTACTGGTTGGTATCAAATTCTGAGGGGGGGGGGATAATAGGCATATCATTACAAGAATATCTTTGACAAAATCATTAACAAATATTTGATCCATGAAATGTTTTCGCTTACATACCATTTTGGCGACCAAACTCTGTAAAGGGGGTGTCAACCCCTAGGAATGGGCCGGCCCAGGAGAGGGGTGGTGGGGGTGGATGGCCTCCCCTAAATCCAAAAGCCTCCCCCCCAAAAAAAAAAAACAAACTAAAAATGCCCAACAATTGGGATTTTTATACTACTTGTGTCTTTGGTCAAAGGGTCACCATTTCAGTACAAAAAAGTCCACTTTTGCCAAATTGCCCGCCCCCCCCTTGCATTTTTGGAAAGTCCCCTTTTTGAAAAAATTGCCCCTCCCCTAAAAACCCTTCTACACCTCTTGGAAGTTAGTTGCACAAATTCTTCATGGAATGTTGAAACTCTTTCTTTCGTCGATTGAGAAGCCACCGAGAGCCCATGGGTAGATTTCTCATAGGGAAACATGTCCTTCTTGATGGACTAGTTTTCTTTGAACTGGTTTCCATATAAAGTCAAGATATTATAAAAGAATGAATATTCTCATTATCCAGTAGTAGTAGAATAAGGAGATATGATTAATCACTTACTGGCACTTACGTTGTAGTAACTAGTGCGACGTTGCTCTGACACAAACCGGCACTTCCTCAGGCATTGACCCCATGGATTGGGGTTCATGTGACAGGCGCTAGGACTTCCACAAATTGCCCGGTCCCATGCGTGGACAATTGAAATCGGAGTCCTTCCTTTTTTTGCTTGAAGGAGAGCTTCAATCCTCTCCCAGATAGCTTCTTTTAGACCCCATTTCATGCCACCTTTCCTCCTTCTCAAGGATGGCGACGACCTCAGTTCTAAACAAACTGATGCCCCAGTCTTTGAGGTGGGTATAGACCGTTGAGTTTTGGCCTCGTTGGTGCTGCTGGGCCTGCTGTTGTATAATCCGTAGCTTTGAGAAATTGTGAAGTTTTGCGATGTAAGTTTCAGAACAGTCTGTCACAACATACAATGTCTCTTGTTCTTGTCTCGTACATGGATAGTTTTTCGTGTAGGGTGTTCACCGGTTTTGAAAAGATGTTTGCGATACCAACGGATTTGTAAGTGTTCTTCAAACGAGACTCACATAATGGTATGGTATGGTGATGTAAGCTTTGGATTTTAGGCTGTACCCCTCCTTTGTCACCTATTCTTGCTTGTTCGCTTTCAGAAGGCACAGTTTTTGGGTAACCGCACTCTGAAGTACTCCTTATAATGATCTTTTTCTCTAGGAACTTCTTCCTTGCCGCTAATGATGGTGTCCGCTCTTGAAAGGAAAAACGTGGAATGAAAATGGAATAAAAGAAGGCTATCTGGGAGAGGATTGAAGCTCGTTCCCTCAACAAAAAAGGAGGACTCCGATTTCGTGACAGACAACAACTTACAATCGTCCCAGTTCACTGTTTTTTTTTATTTTATTAGCTAAGATAATTTGGCATAAAATGACATTACCAAAATGGGATACACAATGTAACCACTTTAAAGTTAGAATCTTAGGCTCTTGTACAGTCGGTCATTGTAACCTCCCTTGCAAATACAGGTAAACTGTCCCCTTATTTGCTGCATTTCAAAAAGTTGATTTCAACCGCAGTTGTGGTTGAAGTAGCCCACTGATAGGATTGACAACTAGCTCTTACCATTCTAGTTCTTGCACTTTATATCTTTGCCCATTATCTCTTCATCCTTGTCAGTGCGATTCATATAGGTGTCTAGCAATTGGGGACAAAGTAATTCTAGAAGTCAGTAATGTTGGGGTCAAAGTCATCTAGGGGTCAAAGAAGTCATTTAGGGGTCAGATCATCTAGGGGTCAGTCATCTAGTGGTCATATGTCATCTAGGGGTCATTGTTGGAGCTAATGGGTTCACCCATTCCAAGTAAGCTGGGGTGGTATCACACCTGGAGAATGAACATTTTTAAAATGCATTCAGTGTTTTTATTTGGTGATTCTACATTTTCCCATTTAAGAATACTGTGAAGCCATGGCTCTCTTTGGTGGAAGAAAACTGCTGCATTTGCCACGGCAAGTTTTCTGTTTGTACTGAACTTCACCTTGCTCTGCAAGAAAGCTAGCCATAACCCTCCTATTTTGGGCATAATTGTTTGAAGTCTTTATTTATTTATAACATTCTAAACTAATTTGGCGAGTTCTCGGCTTTCGCCCCTCCACTCGCTCGCTATATCAAGAATATAAGCTGTTGGCCGGTCCCATGACCATTTGACCTTGCACATGACCTTTGACCTCATCACCATAAGAGGGATCCCATGGAAGCATCTCTGACCAAAGTTTGGTCCAATTTGAACTTCAACTTTTCATTGAGGTCAATTTTTAAAACTGAACATTTAAGTGACACAACACATACACCCATCCACACATACACAACACACAACGTATTGCTAGTGGTCCTCCAGCTAAAGCTGGCGGCCCACACAAAGGAATTAAGATGCATTTCTTGATTCCAACACATGTTTTATTCAAGGTAAATAGGATATCCTTGGAAAAAACTTTTATTTACAAAAATTTTAGTTGATTCCGAGTCTTGCAGTTTTGGTTATGGCAATTGCTCGTTTCCCGCGGTTCCATAGGCCACTACGCTGTAATTTTTTTTTTAAATGGACCAAAATACAAAATTGCAAATTCTTACAGATACGACCTGGAATTGCAATAGTAGATGTAATAGGTAACATGATGGATTAATAAGGCTAACAGTTCAGAGGATATAACAATCTAGTTGTTTTAGTTAGGGGAGGGGGGGCAGGTTCGGGGGAGGGGGGGCAAGGTTCATCACAAAATCCCCTTTAGGTAGTGTGTTTTGTACCATGGCCCATAATAACAACAATCACAGACAGAGCGGAGCGGGAGTCAAATTCTGTGCACCTGTCAAGTACTTTGGTCACCGTGGGCGCCTGGGGCGTCGTGATGTGTAGTTATGATTAGGGAAATCATAGTAAAGTCTGTGCATCAGTTGGTGTCAGTCTAGAGACTCTTGTTACCACTTAATGTGCTCTAGCCATAAACCATGATTTGGTATTACCAAAGACTGAGTCAGGGGTTTTGCGTCAGGTCGATTTCCTTTGGAGGGCCTGCTACTGGTATCCTGGTAACCAGTTACTACCTGTCCCAGGGCCGAGTCGCGCGGCTAAACGAACCCCCCATCGGGTTGAGAAGGAAAGGAAATCTTAATCTGATGAGGAGGGGAGCTTGGTTACCTGGAAGAATGGAAAAAGAAGATCTACCTACAATTGCATCAGCTCTGGAGAGCGAATGGTGGCCATCTAGCACATGCTGCCTTGCATGATGGGCGTGGTTGCCCAAAGGCTAGGCCCACCGCCAAAAACTGTGGATTGTTATCAGGAAGGGCATCCGGTCAATAATTACCTTTTGCCCCAATAAATCCTCACACAGCAGTATTGCCGAGGGTGAGGTGTATCCGGCAACCCTCGTTTACGGGGACAAAATCCGATTTAAAACTTTGGGTTAACTAATTAAAACAAAGACTAGGACAGATTGTTTCTAGAATTGGAGAATAGGGTTAGCCTCTGCGTCAGTGTATCTATCCCTGGGTATCTATCGTCAGTGATCTAGCCAAGTTTTTCTATGCCATAATTGTGGTATCACCTGTGTCTCAAATAATGCAATAGATACACAGCTAAAAACAATACCTCTATTCTCATTCTTTAACACTTCTATTAAAATAAAATATTAGTAACACATCACTAAAATTATGGTAGATTTTATCCAACGTACTAACCGAGCCTTTTAAATCGATCAGTCCGTTCCTACTGTGTACCTTCGATTGGTCCAAGCAGCGCATATGCATATCGTGTTGATGCGAGCTGCACTGTGTGATATTGTTTCATATCACACGCCTAAGAACCAATGAAATTGCTTAAATAATCTCAAGTGTTTAAAATGTTTTATACAGCACACCTCCCAACAAATGACTTCTTTGAATAGAGTGGTGGTAAGAAGAGAAGATATCAGTAGCTTCCCACAATGCATTGCTTCCAATAGAGATTTTTGTACCTGTAGTAATGTGACTCGTTAAAGATGAAACACTCTTAAAATGCAAGTTTGTGATCAATGCTGTTAATTTAGCTATGTTTCACCACTAACGAATTACATCAGTACCTGTACAAAACCTCCACTGGAAGCAATGCATTGTGGGAAGCTACTGATATCTTCTCTTGGTGGTAAGGATGGCTAAATACCACAAACTTCTATATTAGTATTAGTGATCCCAAAAGATAAGCACTGTAAACTTTGATTTTTAATTTTTTTAGTACTGGAATATTCCTGTTTTATATGAATGATATCATGATATGAAACAACAAAAGAAACAATATGTTATGAATTAATCTTTTTTATTTTAATTTGTATAAACAACAAAATATTGTTCAAATTATGTATAAATATTACATGGAGTATTGATAAAAAATAGCTACAAAAACATTAATTTTCACAAAATAAGAGAAAATAGTACAAAAAACGTTGTTACTTGTTTCTTAACAAATTTCCAAATGTACATACAATATTATGCTGGAATATTGTAAAATATAACAAAGCAAGCAATCAGCCTGTAATATGCATAGTTATAGACTGTTACACAAAATATTTACTCTTATGAAATACACAGCATTTGAGCCTGGGTTCTCAACAATTATTGGGTGTTTCCATAAGGTGACACCCTTCTTTCTGACACCCTTATGAATTCGGAAACCTTAACGGAATAAACTACACGGTTTATGTGGTTTATTCTGTTAAGGTTTCCGAATTCATAAGGGTGTCAGAAAGACGGGTGTCACCTTATGGAAACACCCACAATTATTGGCAACAACTTGATGTAAACCTATATTACGGAATAAAGCATAGGGCAGCGATTTGTGGTTACTCAAATAATGTTACTAACAAATACGGGTGTTTCCATAAGGTGACATCCTTTCCTGACATACTTTTCTGACACCCTGTGAATTCGGAAACCTTAACGGAATAAACCACATAAATCGTGCGGTTTATTCCGTTAAATTCTGTTAAGGTTTCATAGGGTGTCAGAAAAGTATGTCAGAAAAGGGTGTCACCTTATGGAAACACCCATCAAATACTTACCTTGTGCTTTATCCCGTATTGTTGTGCTATATTAGGATATTGCTGTTTTATCAGTTAACCATTATTGACATTAACTACTAACACATGTTGTTAACAATTACAAAAAAAATACTGTTTTGAAGAAATTAAATTGGTAGGAAAGAATGCAGCATTTGGTCAGTGTGAATTTCTTGATTTTCCCCATATCTTCACTTCCTTTTTTTCTTACTATCTATAATTCTAATTTTTGTTATAATGTAGTATTTCAAACCAGAAAGAATGATTCTGTCTTAACTGTCAACTGAAGCATGTACTATAATACGGTAGGGGAAAGAATTTTCTGCCAACACCCTACAAGTTCGGCAATGTTAACGGAATAAACCGGACGTTAAGGGTGCCGCATTTAAGTGTTGGCAGAATACTAAATTCATCCCATGGTATTGAACATGGTTGCATTTGCCAACAGAACAAGTCTAACAATGTAACAATAAAAAGGAGGAGAATCTGTGCGTATAACAGCTTTGTAAATACTGCTCTTTTAGTTTGGTTTCATCTGGCCATAACATGCACACGCACACACGCAAATATTTTAGGGCATTTGGACAAAAACAAACAAGAATGGAATACAAGTGCATGTTTATGCATTTCAGCTCCAAATGCTGGGCAATGCACACAAGCAATGCTGAGAAACAATATCATTGTTCCACATGAACTCTTATTTCGGATTTTTTTTTCAAATTAAAAACTGACAAAAAGGAGTTTGAAAACAGAGCTTCCACCTTTTTCAGTCAGGCCCGTAACCAGGATTTTTTTGAGGGGCAAATTTTTTTTTCAAAAGGGGGATTTTCTCCCAAATTTGCCCAGGGGGTGGTGGAATTTGGGAAATGTTTTGGAATTTGAGGGCATTTGTACCCTTTCCCCACCCCACCCTCACCCCCAGTTATGGGCCTGTTTTTTAGTTAATGCAAATTGTCATTTTTTGGCATCCACATTTACCTTATGACAGTTACACAGATTCACTTGCACTGAGGGTTCATTCATACTTTACTGCATCTGCAATGCAGTGTTGCCTGAACTGCAGGCTACCCAAAAACCACATCGCAGTACTGCAATAGACCATTTGCACGATCCCCCCCAAAAATCTCATTCGGTGCCCATTTCCATCCGGGAACTTGTACCAGAGGTCACGTTTACAAAAAAATTTGTTGTTCGTTCACGTTGCCGAACAGTGCCTAAAATTACAATACAAAGTACCTTTTCACATGAAATTAATCTTACAAAAATGTAGAAGAATATCTATGGAAAAAAACAATCGAGGCACTGGTGTTGAAATTCACGACAAAACGTCATATTTTTGATCGTAACGGTGCCCTACTTGTCACCTGACGGACGATTACACAACTATAGTGCAACGTCACAGATAGGCAAGTTTTCTAGTATTTTCGTTACGCTCCTAACCGTATGTTTTTAGCCGACTTGAGGCTGGTATAAGTTCCCGGATGGAAATGGGCACCGAATGAGATGCATTTCGGGGATCGTGCAAATGGTCTATAAAGTTTAAAGGTCTGTTCATACTCTAGCGCATCTGCGTTGCAGTGCCAGAATTGCAGTTTTTTCACAGAATACAGCATTGCGGTACCGCAATGAAGTTCAATTAACTGGATTTGCGGTACCTTAGGGTGTTGCGGCATTTAAGTGATCGATATATCAGCACTGCAACGCAAATGCGGTAAAGTATGAACGGACCATAACTGGTTTTGGAATGAGTGAGGTGTGACAGAAAGTGATCGACACAACAACCCACAGTGAGGTATGATCAAAATATACAATTCCATTCTGATCTCTTTGTCACCAACATCAAATCCAATAGCAGGAGAATGATGGACTACAGAATATAGCAAAAATGATATCAAAATTATAAAACACCTACCTACATATGAGAAAATAATCTTATGCTTAAAATTGTTTTCACACAATGACACAAGTACACACCTTACCATTTAGGTGCAAACCTGTAATTGGCTTGTGATACCACTGTGGAATGTGGTGATGTCATTCAACTTCAGGACCCAAAAGAGAGTATAAATGCACAAAGGACAAGGAACCAATCTATCACTGTTAAATAGGTTTTAGATGCAAGGGAATCACCAATTATGAGCAAACTTTACCATTAATTAAATCCTTTTGGGAACCCAAATCTCTACTTTTTCAGTGAAAAACAAATCACTGTTTTTAATACTGACAATTTTCAATTAACTTTATTTCATGCTATGACAAGCATTCCCCCCCCCCTAGGACTGATGGGGTAACACTACAAAGGGTACATTCCTTTAAAACAGTTGCGTCTCTTGAAGACATCACCACCCCCCACCCACCTTCCTTCAAACTAGCAACTACCCGTGATCCTCCCTCTGCAAACCAGTAACAATTTGGACCAGATTTTGAAGTTTTAATTTATCATAAACATTTTTTGGCGACTGAGGCGAATGTGATTTAAACTTTGAAAGACATCCTAACCATCACAGTTCAGATCCTCCCAAGTCCCAACCAAATTCAACAATTCCACACTTTCTTGAAGCATTACTTCAAACATTTTTGTAAACTATAATTATCAAACACACCAATACTTTCCAACTGTTACATTCTACAACACTAGCTTATAGTAATCACCAGGTTCACTAAACATATAAATTGAATCCTGGCCTGACAAACACAAAGCACTGGAATGCGTGTTAAGATGTTCCAAACCATATGACACACTCAATGGCAAATTCCAGTTGAAATCCAAACACCCTTCCTGTGGCAGATATTAGTAATGGGCGTTTCCGTAACCTGATCGAGCTGACACACTTTTTTCTGACCACACAATGAATTCAAGAAAACCTTAACGGAATAAACATGTGCTATTCTGTGAAGGGTAACGTAACTGTAACCTGACATCTGACACACTTTTTTTCAGTCTTCAACTAAAGGGGGGCGCATAGATTCCAATACTAGTCTAATATTCTTGGCTGTAATTCTTGACATAATAAACACGCGAGGTTGATGTGTGTGGTGTGCAACACGATGGGCGCCGTTTTGGCAGGGAAGTGGGTACGTTTAACTGTCAGAAATTATAGCAGAGATAACTCATCTTGTCATTGGGTGCAAGAAGTTTGTTAAGTTCAATAGCTGACATTTGTAAGAATTCAAATCAAACTGATGGTCAGAAATTCACACCAAACATACTATATGCTAAGTCTTTGGTCAGTGGCTTAGAAAATGGTCTTAGAGAACCACAGTCATAGAAGTAACCTTTTAAAGAGCCACTACTCAAGATATAATTGAGAGTCATCCTAATACATGGCAGCACACCAGGCGCGGATATTTCAAGGAGGGGAGGAGGGGGCTAGTGTGCCTCCCGGGGTAATTCTGCAAATTCTGCAAAATCAGCCCATTTAGAAATTAAGCCGTTCAGCCCCCCCCCCCCGGTAATTTTGACTTTTTCAAATCCTGGATCGCCCCCCTGCAAACAGATGTATCAAATGGCAGCTATTGCACTTACAACCGTCTTGAACTAACACAGCGATCTAGAATCCACCGCCCTCTGTAGAGGACTCCAATAAAGTCTACGGGGAAGGTGTTTCTGTAGGTGCCCACTTCTTTCTGACACAGTAATGAATTCGTAAACTTAACAGAATAAATCACATCACGTGTGAGCCATATTCCATTAAAGGGCCATGACTCGACTCGCAATAGCCTCATCCCCAGAACCCCAATTTTACGGAGGGTCAAAATTTGAATCTGATAGCAGCTACCATTTCTCATTACCTGTAAAATTTTCGGGCTCGCTATAAAGGTGTTTGATTTGTAAGTTATGAGCGAAAATGTGCCCCTTTTGGTTGACCAAATTTATTTTCAGAGGTACGCTTGGGGCTTACCAAAATCACGTTTTTAGCTTCTCACATCAAAACGGATTGAAATATCGAGGCAAGAGTTCCATAGGTACCACCTTGAAGCTCTACATATACAAAAATATTTCTATTTGTGGCCTTAGGGGTTAGGGTATTTGTTGTGAAGGCCATAATAATAAAAATAAGTGTTTCATTTAGAAATTTAAGAGGGTTACAGATGGAACTCTTCCAAATATCGGCGCGAAACTTTACAGATGGGTTTTGGGGTGAGGCCATTCTATCAAGATGAAAACTTTGTTATACGAAATCAGATCATCCTCTTAAGGTTTCCAAATTTCATAAATTAATGCTAAGTGCTTCACTGAATGTTGAAGGATCTGCAATAGGTTTGTTAAATTTTCTCCCAGAATTTTCTTATATACCTTGACAAATTCTTGGAATACTGTATGCTTCTTATGGTAATGCTTTATAAGTCCAAACTTGCATTATATTTATTTTACACGTGACATGCCAATTTTGAATAGGTTGCCAAAGGATAAGTACAATAGAAAGAAAAAAAAGAAAAGAGAAACAGTTACAAATAAAATATAAGGTACCATATCATAAAAAAAAATACAAAAATATATGCAGCAGTCTCGTCCCTCTGACAAATTCTAGCTCATCAGCCATATCATGCCCATTTTGAACTGAAATGCCCTTCAAAATTTTTATTTGTAACAGGATCAAGAGAACTGCATCGCAAGTTGTTACTAACAAAGAGAGGGCATATTCTTTTGCTTTCCATCATTCAGTAGCTGACAAAATTGCTAACAACTCGGAAACCAGGCACCCAATTCTAATGCGGTGTGAAGCTTAGTGGAGTCTTTGGTCCAACACCTCGCATGTAAAAGTCAAAACTGATTATTACTGACACATTCCTTTGATCGGGTTGGTACATTTACTGCACCCACTTTGTCTGCTCCCAGTTGAATTCAGCAGCCTTGACGGAATAAAGTGCACCGTCAAGGCTGCCGAATTCAACTGGGAGCAGCCAAAGTGGGTGCAGTAAATGTACCAACCACCTTTGATCATGTCACATATGCCTTATTACTTGTAATATATTGTCATGTAAGTGCAAGAAGATCATAAGTGCAATAGCTGCCATGTGATATATCTGTGTGCTGTCATGTATTAGGATGACTTAATTTATCTTTCCTTGAGTCGGTGGCTCTTGAAATGGTTCTTCTGGCGACAATGTCACCAGAAGAACCATTTAAGAGCCACTGATCAAAGACGTGGCATAATAGTGTGTTTGATGGGAATTTCTGACAAATGGCAGCTATTGCACTTACGACCTTGTTGCAGTCACTGGACGATACATGTATGTCTCTCCTTTTATAATGTCCCAATATTTGTATTTCAATTAAAATCATCCTTGAATGCCTCATCACTACTTAAGTTCACAAACCTGTGATAAACCCAAATGCAAATGCTAAATTTTAAAGCCACTATCAGTCATTTTCTTCAGGAAGAAAACAAACACTGCCCTCAATTTTTGTTGGGTCGTATTGTATGGTTGTAGTAAAGTTACCTGCAAGTGGTAAAGTTGATAACAATAAATTTTTTAAATAAGGGCAATTTTTGTGCAAAAAATGTGAGATTCCGACATTATGATGTCACCAAATAGTATAAGACAGTTTTGAGGTAATTTGAACAAGCTCTAATGTCACGAACACCGGTGATTTTATTTGTTGATACAATTCAATACTAGCAATTGAGAGACACAATGGGCATTTAAATTTTAGGGAAAAAATTGACTGATTTTGGCTTTAAGTGGTTAATAACAGTGCTTAAAATGGCAAATGCTACATATTCAGTGTTATATACCTCATAGATAGATCCTTGTCATCTGATTGGTTAAATGAAAGTCACATGACATGGTATAGTTTCACTATTTTCGCATAAAATGCGTATAGTACCTTTTTGCCTGGTATAGTACCTTTTCTGCCCGGTATAGTAACTTTCTGCCCGGTATAGTAATTTTTTGGACCGGTATAGTAATTTTTTGGACCGGTATAGTAATTTTTTGTCCTAGCTGTAGTCTTGTTACTGCAGCAGAAAGGATCTATCTATGAGGTATATAAAACAAATATCAACTGCCCTTTTTTCGGGCCATAGTCAAATCTATTGACACTTCGTGATCTCGAGACTGTACTATTTTCCCTCAGCTCCGCTTCGGGAAAATAGTACGGCCTCGAGATCACCTCGGGTCAATAGATTTGACTATGTCCCTCATGGACAGTCAATATTTGTATACTAATTCCAACTATAACAAATGTATCCTTAATAAAGGCCCCCTTTCAGAGACAACCTTTAGATTTCAGGTTTATGTGGGTGCAGATGCATAAGAGACAATGCCTAACTATTCCACACAAGATGAAAGCTGTGGAAAGTTAGGCATTATGTCTCTTTCTTAAGCATCTGTACCCACATGAACTTCAAATCAAAAGGTTGTTAATGCTTCAATGGGAATGCACAGCAGAGGACATTATCTTACACCCTCATACATATACTCAGCATTCTTCTGCAACTACTGGCCATTTGCATCTTCATCATTACCATTATTCTTCTTGTCATGACCCTTATATTTGCTTCAATTCAAATTGAGTACTATCAACTTCACAGCTCTACTATTACTCAACAACAAACTACATTGACTGAATCCGATAGCCGGATACTGTTAGATGTCGTGGTATGGTACAGAGAAGTATTTTGAAAGCCAGATACTTGATTTCAACTACTGCAGAAAATTTCTTTGTGCAATTCTGATGCTACCATATATTTGTTACCTCCAGATCATTTTAATAATATTTGTAATAAAGTGACCTTGAGGTATTTAGAGCAATAACAGCACAATTTTGGAAGAGCGCCCACAAATTTCAAACAAATTTTTAGAGATTTTTGCACAGTTGTGTTCATAATTGTCTAGTAAACTGTGCCTGCGAGTGGTAATGCTCAATAATGTGTATTTGACTAAATTAGAATCGGGATCCGATTGTAATTTAATGGTGGAGCTGGAAACGCCAAATTTATGTCCGTCCTTGATGAAATAGTGCCACCTCACGAAAATGACCTCTACCTTGACTTGTCTGAACCGACGGAACAACTAATGGATGAACATAGACATGTACATGGTGCAATTTCCCAACTATTTCAAATTGGAAGGACGTTTCCAACAGCCGTTGAATTATTATCGGAGATCGCCGATATTACTCTTAATTACAAAATTCCTTCTTTTGCGACACAGAGTATTTTGAGCTCTACACAGGTATTGTTTACTAGTCAATTACCAATGCAACTGTGCAAAAATCTCAAAATATCTGTAAAATTGGGGGTGCTCTTCAAAAAAATGCTGTTATTGCTTTAACATATGTAAGTAAATACAATCCAAAATCTGATGTCAAATACTATTTGCAGAAAATGATCCAAAAGACCAGTAAATGGATCTGTACAACGGTTTTCCCAGCTAACACAAAACATCAAACATTTTATTGGCAATCCAAGCCATGTGATAGTATACAAATACTACATGGTTAGAGGGAAATAGGGCACACTATTTTCCTGAGGTACTGGCTACAGATCTATCACCCCGAACCCAAGGGGTGAGGTGTGATAGGCTTGTAGCCAGTAGTACCAAGGGGAAAATGTTGTGCCCTTTTCCCCCAATATAAACCATGTAGTATTTGTTTTAAAACACCACACAGTCAGTGGCGTAAATTTCTTTTTGACATTGGGGGGGGATGGGGTTGCTGAAAATTTATGAATGAAACGGGGTTTGCTGAAAAGATACATTACTAGCACATGTGCGCGCGAAGCGCGCAAAAAAATTTGCCATTTAGAAGCTAAAATCGTTAAATGTAGTTGTAATTAGAACAAAATGCGCGCGAAGCGCGCAAAAATTTGCCATTTTTAAACTATTATGGTAAAATATGAGGTTATTTTTGGTCAAAAACACATGAACGGGCATCAACATTGGGGGGGGATGATCGTATTGACCATCCCCCCTCACCAAAATATTGGGGGGGATATATCCCCCCCATCCCCCCCGGGATTTACGCCTATGACAGTGACTCTGGGGACGAGGTTGTAGGGAAATAGCACTTGAAATCGGAATCAGCGATTGAAATAGCGTGATTATGTTCATGAATATTCATGAGGTGTTACAATTAAAAATACATCACTCTAGATGATGTGACCTATGATATCACATGTTGACATTCAGGACACCCTCTGTTGTTTTCTGACGGGCAAAATATTACAGTAGTTTCTACAACAGACCACATAAAATTTACTTGCAGAACCTTTCCTGATCTAAATCAGTCACAACATGCAGCTGATAGCATTAGCAAGCATGCTTAATAAGAATGTTGGTATTATTTAATTTGAAACAAAGTTGTAAAACTGCACTTAGCAAGAATTCAGCATTTTATCAGACCATAAAAGGTAACTTAAGGGGCATTTTGTGATACAAAGCCTCGTCCCCCCCATTTTCGGTAATGTGTTGCACAGCTCTACACAGTTTTAGTAATACACACAGTCATTTAGTAATAGTCAGTGGCGGAGATTTCTGTGTGCTTTAATTGTTCATGGGGGATGCTCTACTCATGAATGAACAGAACATTGAAATTGGAGTATGAAGCAAACTTGATATATCGGCAACTAACTGTGCTCCTGGATCACCACTATTTTGCTAACTGCACATAGCAGCTATTCACTTTTAAACTCTCACAAAAGTTTAAATTTAAACGAGAATTTCACAGTTCTCGGCTTTCATGCTCACTATATTAGAAGAATATAAGCTGTGGGCTGCTCAGCCTATCTTACAACTTAGTGACAATTTAGTGACACACACATCCACACACACATGCACACGCACAACAGATTGCTAAGTGGTCCTGCCAGCTTAAGCTGGCGGTCCACAAAAAGGGCTTCTGACAAGTAGTGTATGAAAGTGGCAACCTACTGATTACAATGCAATTGATCCGTCATGCGCTGGTTGGACGGATGTGCAGTGTGTCACGGAATGAATGGCAATACCTCATTTGCATCAATGGGACTTCTATATGAAACGTCTATGAAATGAGGAAACATTGTGCTCCAGGAGCCAAGTTTGTTGACAACATCTCAATTTCGCCGTGTGAACATATGTGACATGATAAACTGAAATGAGTCAGCTGTCGCAAAATTGATTTTGAGAAAGATAAAAAAATGGTAAATTTTCATGTTTTTCATTGTTTACAGAAGTCAAAAATTTATTATCTGTGGCGCAAGATGTCCAAATGTAGAGCAAGATGTCCAAATGTAATGTGGTTTGAATTAAAATGTAGAACTTTGAATGGGAAGCAACTAAAACTTGAATACTACCAACATGTAACTAACTTCTCCTGATTGTGGGAGTGGTAATGTGAGAATGTAAGCATGTATTTGACAAAGGCAGCCATCTAGGAGAAATGAATGCTACTGCAGCATGCTAGAAGCACTACACCGATGCGTCACCTCTTGGAACACACTGGTCTAAAAGGAAAGTATACTTTTAAGACTGGTCAATGAGTTTATGATCAGTGCTGCAGCAAAATCCATTTTTCTTTTATGACAGCCTCCACAATAAGCTTTACTCTGGGTTATAACATTTGGAAGCAACAGTCATCACAGAGAATCCTTCAAAAGAATCCATCTCTACCTAATCCTACTTATCAAAGTACAAGTAACGATAATATTTTACATGCAAGAACATAAAGGTACCTAAGTCTGGTAACAATAAAAATTTGTGGTGAAAATGCTACATAAAAGCACCCTTGGTTTGCAATTCTCTCCAAATTTGGCTCCCAATTAAATGAACTCCATCATTGCAATGCATCTCTTGGTTAAGTCTCTTCCACAGGTCACACCAACTCTTGCCACAATTAGCTTTGGAATACAAAAGCAGATTGTCCCTCCTTCTTAACCTGTGGTGGAGACAGAGCACCGCCCACCAAAGCAGGAGGGGAGAATCCAAGAGGCGGTACTAAGAAGCCCCTTCGCAAAAGTTCTTCATGATTTGCCACAGCTAGGTTTGGAGGTAGATTTGCGAGGAGTTGCGGAGGCGCCAACAGATGCGGAGGCACAAATGGCGGCAGAAATCGCGGTGGAAATCCACTCGCGGCAGCTAAAAGATGGGGGCTGGGAAACTCAGGTAGTATCATCTGCCCCTTGCTTTGGGGATCTGATGAAAAAGACGGGATGCTTGAGGTACGGGGAACGTGCGATGACACTTCAGATTTGATGTGCGAGTTTGATAAGTCTTTACGTGCTTTGGCAATACTGTTAGGGGGAGGGTTAATCACACCTTGTGTTATTGAACCCCGAGGTGTTGGTGTCATTTTGACGTGTGTGCTATTATGCAGCTTACGGTAATCTGCGAGTGACGGTACTCTACTATTTACATTGTGATGTCTGGAACTTTCTTCCACTCCCTGCGTTTTATGATTCGGTAACTCTGACGGGAAATCCACAATGCTTCTGCCAGGTTTTGTAATGTGCAAAGTTCTCAAATGAGGGGGAGTGTTATTGTGTTTTCTCTCCCTGATTACATTTCTCTCTGTGTTCTGTTCCTCATGTTTCCTTTTCTTTGGCATGCTTAAGTCGCAAGGTTCATCCTGTTCGGGAAGACTTTGGAATGGATGCACCAATCGGGGCATGGGTACTGACACGGGGAAGAACGGCATTTGAGGCGGCACGTTGGCCTGATTTGTGGACTTTCCATCAAGGTTTTCCTTTCCGGATTCAGTTCGCCGCCTCTTTGTGTTCATTGGCGATGATGGTGCGGGTGGTGGTTGTGGTGGTTGGTCCCGCAATGCTGGGTGGACTCCGGCTGGGAATGGTAACTGACCGGGGATTATCATACGTGGCATACCCGGAAACCTGGTTAAATACGGGTTAACCGGGGTTACAATGATAGGCTCCTTTCCATTCTGACTGCTCGGCTTGTCGGTTTTCTCTACGGGATGTCTGTTTTGCACGGGCATTTTACGTGGTGACATTTTACGCAGAATGAGGTCGCTTGGGTGTACTGCATTAGTTTGCATGTAGGGTTGAGTTCTGGCCTGTTGAGTGTGCTGTATGACCGATGGTCTTGATGTAGTAACAGAACCTTTGACTGGACTACGTTGGGCACTACTAATTGCATTCACAGTATTGTTTGGCATACTCATGGAACTTACAGGTGGCACCATATGAGACCATATGACATTAGGCTGAGGTTGCGAGGCCTTCCGTATGACTTGACTTTGTGCTGCAGGAGACCCGTGTGATGCTGCAACCGAAGGAACTGGCATTGCAGGCATTGGTGCTCGGGTGATAACTCCACCAGAGCCATTCATGTGCGGTACAAACATTGGCTGTGTTCTTTCCGAAGATATGACACCACCACTTTCAGTTTTCATGGGATTGGTTGCGATAACTCCTGGTAGAGAAGTCATAGGTGGTTGATGGAGAGACGGAATGGTGAGAATCACAGGTGCTATTGACCCTTGACCCCCTTCTGTCTTGACAGTTATTGGACGAATGCCTCCGAGTGTGGTGGGAACTTGGCCGGGTACGTTAGGGATGAGAACGGCTTGGTCTGCCATGACACCACTTAGGTCTGGTTTGGTATTACTAATGGTTGCACCGGGTAGAGGAAGGTTAATGCCTTTGATGCCACCAATCAGGAGACCATCCTTGGTAGCAATAGGCTGTAAGCTCATCTATAACAAAGACACAAACATAAAATGGGTGAGATTGTGTTCAAGATAACTAGAATTATTGGTTTGAATAAAGTTATCACCCCTATTACTGTTTTTGAAGTTCAACAGCATATTTTGACTAAATTAATTAAAAAAAATACAGCAAGTAAACTTGCATCATTCCCTGGCAAGATGGCAGTCTGGAACTTGACCTCAGATGATCTTTCACCTTGGCCCATGACCTTTGACATCCTCCACATATGAAGGAACCCTATTGCACCTTAACCCCAGTCTGGTTTAAATCGGACTTCAACTTTTCGTCGAAGACCTGAAAAAATGAAAACCTAACCAAACTGGAACACACATACATACATATGGAAACCTAACCAAACTGAAACACACATACACACATACAGACATCGCAATATCCCCCACCGCTTTTCAAGCCAGGGAGATAAAAAGCACCATCTAGGATATGAAAGCAGGCCCTTCTGATCACCAATCACATATCTAGAATTTTTATTACCAGCATGTTAAAGCTTCTTTTCTCTTTATTAATTGTATTTCATCTTTATTTTTTAACGCAGCTGCACTGCGGTGAGTTACGATGCCAGATACGGTAAAGTACGAATGCGCCTTTAGCAATGGGGATGTTGTGATGGATCAAATATCTCTCGGACATTTGTTCGGTTTGACTTTGATGTTTTTTTCTTGTTATAAAACAAAATTCAGGTGAAATTTGACTCAGTATTTGATATAAGTCCAGTTGAGGTAGATTTTGATGTCAAGTTATTAATAACTTATACTATTACATTCCATCCAAGCTCTCATTCATCCCTTACTTTACTCATACACACCTGTGCTTTCTTTTCCCTCAGCTCTTTCAATTGATCCTTCAACTTCTTGACCTTCTCCTTAGGCTTCCTCTTCTTCTTCATCTTCAACGCCTTCCTCGATTTGGCCACTGCATCATCTCCCTCTGCCTCTCCTTCCTCTTTCTTCACCTCTTCCTTCTTGACTTGTGCTATGGGGGCTTGTACCACCTTGGTTTCTTCTTCTTTCTTGACTTCCTCAGTTGGTTTCTTTTTGTCCTCTTCCACTTTGGGTCTCTGGTATGGTCTGGGTAGAGGTAGATGGCCAAGACCTTTAAGATGCCTCTCATATGGCAGAATTAACCTAGCAAACAAAACAATCACATATTACTTACTTTGATAAACAACATGTACATTAGTACATCAATGGAGTACATCAATGGTAACTCCCAGTTTGGCCCTTTTATGACAGAAGAATAAATTTCACATTTAGCTTCCCATAATTAAATTTCCATTCAGTTGAGGTTTTGTTAAAGGAGGACCCGCACTAAAGGGGCATGTTCAAATCATACATGGGACACCCGACTTATCCAGAAGCAGTATTATTTTGATATCAGATGAACGGCCATATTTTTCTCATTGTCATCCTGAAATTTCAGCCTGGTGAGATATGGTCCATGATTAAACCTGGATTTACTGTAAAAAGTCTCTGTGAAGCTAAAAAAAAAAAAAAAAAAAACCATTCAGTTAAAGGGAGATGGCCCAATTTAAGGATATGAAGTTTTCATCTTGATAGATTGGCCTTCACTCCAAAACCCCATCTGTTAAGTTTCGCGCCGATATTTCAACCCGTTTTGATACGAGAGCTAAAAATGTGATTTTGTAAGCCCCATAGAGTACTGTGTAAAATTAATATTGGTCGACCAAAATGGGTCACATTTTCGTTCATAACTTCCAAACCAAATATGCTTTGGCTCTAATAATTCACAGGGTAAATGAGAAAAATAGTAGCTTTCTTCTGATACCAAAATGTTGACCACTTCCGGTAAAATCTGGAGCTTCTGGGGACGAGGCTATTAGCGATCGGGCCATGGACCTTTAAGGTCTTGTTAAAGGAGGACCCTCACTAAAGGGGCATGTTCAAATCATACATGGGACACCCGACTTATCCGGAAGCAGTATTATTTTGATATCAGATGAACGGCCATATTTTTCTCATTGTCATCCTGAAATTTCAGCCTGGTGAGATATGGTCCATGATTAAACCTGGATTTACTGTAAAAAGTCTCTGTGAAGCTTAAAGGTGCTTGTTCTGATTTATGTGCATTGTGTTCCCTTTCCCTACTTGATATGAGAGCCTGGCACTAGCATACACTTACCACCAAGTATCGTGGGAAACAAAGTTGTGGTTTTGAAAGTAGTGATGGTTTAACCATTAAAATCGCATTTTTTTGTCTATATCTTGGGAAAGAAAAGTATTTGGAAGCTGCAATTTCAAGACGACAATGAGAAAAATATGGCCTTTCATCAAATTTTCAAAATTGATACACTTCTGGTTAAAAATCGAGGGGGTGGGGGACTGATAATGAGTCGCACAGCAAAATTCCACCCCTACATTTGTTCCCCATTTTTTGGCAAGAGCTTGCCCCCCCCCATCTCTGCATTGGAGTCCACATGAAATGACAAGACTTGCAAAAAGTCAATAAGACTTTTTTATTATCCATATGTGAAAATGTGATAACATCCTAGTAAATTGTAAAGCACCTTTGTCACTAAAGGGGCATTTCGTGAATCCCCCGACTTACCTAAAAAAATTTGAGATTTTTATATCATCTGAATCTTTGGTTAAGTATAGTATCGTGCCTAATCTAACTTGCAAATTCCCTCTGCTGTTGAAGTCTTTAAGTTGCGTGCCTAATTTTTTTTTGTAGTTCAAACACAAAATGCACCGCAGAAAATCAACTGAAATTTTGAATAATAACCTTTTCTCAGGATAACTAACATAACCATAACCAAACATTAGGTGCAGGATACAAAATGTACCTTTAATGAATAAGGCACTATATAAATATCTGCTTTTTAATTTTTTTTAATTATTTACACAAAAGTGTGCACTATTGGAACTAATTTTGCAAAATACATTTGGGCCACCATTGACTAAGTCCCTGAAATGTCCCCTCCCCCCTCAAGGCCATGGACAGCAATCATGTCCACGAAATGGTTCTCTATTCGTACTCTACCCCCCCCCCCCCAACAAATTAGCTATAAAGCCATGAATATACATCTCAGTCCACAACAGCAGTTCATCGTCCACCTTACCTTTCATAGTGTCTTCTAGTGCATGTAGCAGCACTGGTGCTTTCGGGACTACCACCTAGTCTGTCGTATATCTTCTTCCATAACCTCTTCTTACAGATTACCTCGTAGCCACCTAGCTTCTGACCAATCTTCCAGAACAAACCCAGGTTAACTGAAAAAAATAAGCAGAGGAGAGTGTGTGTTCTCTGCTTTCTAAATGCTTACACGACTGGTTGGTAATTCAACAACTGTTAACAGGTGTTATGGATGGGGGTGACCCACTGACCCATTTTTTTCCTGACACCACTTATGAATTTTGGAAACCCTAATGGAATAAACATGTGGTTTATGTCTGTAAAGGTTCCAAATTAATAAGTCTGTGTAGAAAAGTTTGTGTCAGAAAAAATGTGGGTCCGAAAAAGTGGGTCAGATGGGTCCTTAGGGAAAAAACACCCTCTTCTCTTTTGACACCTCATTTCCTCTTTGTTTATATTTCATTAGGTTACATCAGGGAATAAACAATAAATGGAAGAGCGTCTGATTCGTTGAAGGACAAATTACCAGCAGTGCCGCCGCCCAGTTTTACAAATTTCACCAACTGCACAGCCACGGATGACACCAAGGGCTTCTCAGCGGTTACAAGAACCAGCAACAAAAGATTACATCCAGTGCCCTAGTGCCAACATGTAATTCTTCATTACAGATGTGAAACATATTTGCTAACTGATACAGTAATGTGGAATTGGCTCTGTAGCTTGTGGGGTGAATATTTATATGAAAGCCTGGTTACTTACTGCTTACTCAACACCAAGTATCGTTGGGGGAAACAAACTTTCGTTGAACCATTAAACAGCAGTTTTTTTCTATGGCTTAGCAAAAAAGATGGTGATTGAAGAGCTGAAATTGCAGGAAACCTCAGGACGGCAATGAGAAAAAAGACATGCACAGTTAAACTTGCGTGCATGCCCCCTGGCAAGAATGGCACGGTCTTTGGGAACAGACTCAGATGACCTGGACATTGGTCATGACCTTTGACATCATCCAACACATTGAGAGGAACCCCTTATTGCTACCTTACCCCAAATAGTCTGCGTTTATAATCGGACTTAAACTTTCGAAGGAGACGCGGAAAAACAAAAACATACCAACACTGGAGACACACACATACACATACATACATACGGACAGTTCGCACCCTCGCAATATCCCCCTCTTTTTTCAGCCAGGGGGATAAGAAATATGCATTCATATGATTCAAAATCGATATGCTACTTCCGGGGTAGGGTAAATGGGCTCCAAAATGACGATCAAAAAGGGGGGGAAAAAGCACCTTCAACATATCACAAGAACGGTAATTCTTATTACTCCCTTACCAGTATACAAATTTGTAACAATTTCAAAATCCACATCAGGGTAGCATTTCGTCGCTAGGTGCGAGAGAGAATCATATGATTCCCGCAAAACATTTTGCAGGAATCAAAATAAATTCGTGCTACTGTGTTAAGTTCTAAAGTTTACGAGACCATTGAAACATGATTACGCAAATCATTGTTATGGAGAATCGTTGTGAGTATCGATTCTCGGCCGAAATTCGGACCTGCACATGCAAAAACCATTAGCTCCCATTTGTAAAATAGAACTTAACGTCAATTATGTCCTAATACATGGTTCTTTTAAATTATTCTATTTGGGAAAAAAATTCACAATTTTCTGTAATGGCAAGTAGGTCAAACAGCCTACTTACTCTTCTTAAAACCCAAATTTGGCAATCTGTTGCACTGGCATAAACGGGGGTGGGGGGGGATGAGATCTTGCCCCCCTGAAAAATTAGTGATTTTCTGCACATGTGTGAATTTACATATAAAACAACATAGGCCTTTTTACGCACGCGGGACAGTACAGTAAGTTGCCACCCCCCCCCTTCAGAATTTCGATCCGACTGTGAAAAAGTTTGGAGCACCTGATGCTTGCCCCCCTGAAAATGTGTGTGCCACACTGAAAATGTGTGTGCCCCCCTCTGTCACCCCTGAAAAAAAAGCTGGTTTCGCCACTGATCTGTTGATGGGAGTGTTTCTAGATTTCGTAAAAGACAACAGCCTACTTACTCTTCTTAAAACCCAAATTTGGCAATCTGTTGATGGGAGTGTTTCTAGATTTCATGAAAGACAACAGGTGACTCTCCATGGACTTCCTGCCTTTCTTAACCTCCATCTTTTCTCCTGTCTCTTCTGTTTTCAGTTTAGTTTTACTCTCTAATAATTGGTTGTTAACATGACTGCTGGTCTTGACCTCTGATGACATGACCTCCGACCTCTTGTCCTCATATTTCTTGTGTCTGTGCTTTCGACCATGTTTGACCTGTGGGGATAAGATTTTACAACTGTGTTTAAACCATGGTGTTGTAAGTATACTCAGGCCTCAGCATTTATGAACGAAGGAGGAGCTTTGTTTTTAACTCTCCTGCATTCATTTAGGAGCTCAAAAAGGCGTGTCAATAATTACGATGTCATAACAAAACAAGGCCTTCACGTAAAACAAGGAATCAATTTTGGAGCTCCTTGAAAGACTGCTCAGGAGAGCTGTAGGAGCTCGGAGCTATAGCTATCCTCAGAAATGAGGTCTGGTATACTCTCACTACAGCAATTGGCAGGGAATGTAAAATGGTTTTAAGTATACTACTCTTTTTCTCTCATTTTGGCTTTTATTAGCTGAAATCCAGATAGATCTCCTTAATCATAAAATCATAAAAATCCATTTATTGGTATTTTTGTTACTGGCACGAATGTACTAACATAGCCTGTAAGTGGTTGGCTTGAAATCTGTGCATTAAAGACTGACTCAATTTTCCAGAGGCTGGATGATGCCCTCAACTTTCAAACAAATCATTTTTTTTTTGCATATACGTAACGCTCCCGAGGTACTTATTGCACCATGCTTTACCTGCCCGATTGGGCTACTTGTTTCTGTCTAGTAATTATTAAGTTGTAAAGTCTCTAGCAATTTGGCCTACAGGCCACGATTTGAAATAAATAAACCTTGATTATTATTATTCCTTTTGAACAGCAAAAGTTATTTTTGGCAGCTGCCATTGGTAGCGGCGATTTTTGTTCCATAGAAGCCAATGGCTAAGCTAAAAATTGGACTACTTTTTGCCCTCCGGGGCTGTGTACTCCCATCGAATGTTCGTCTGTCTATCCCACTAACACAGATTCGATCTGTGTAGGGGCTGGGGCTAACAAAAACATTTTGTTGGCAACACTTTGACGGCACCAAATTCAACCCAGTGTTTACGCAGGGTAATTACTCAAAAGCACAAAACAGTATGTATCACTTTAAGTAATGACCCATGGTTAATCTCTGTGCTGTTTTGTGCACTTGAGACAATTATAATATGGATTGTGCTATTTTATGCTTCCTTCTGATAATTTAGCAAATAGAATTTTGTGTTGCTATGTGGTTTCGAGTATTCATATGACTCAGTAGGTATAGATAGGGTATTAGACCTGGTTGGGCCATTTTGTGACCTAATGACCCTGATGAATTCAGCAGCTTTTACTAGTGCATGTGATGCTGCACTTTATTCCATAAGATTGCTGAATTCATCGGGTGATTAAAGCAATACTAGCACATTTTTTTGAAGAGCGCCCCCAATTTTCAAAAAATTTGAGATTTTTACACGGTTGCATTAGTAACTGGCTAGTAAACTATAGTATACCTGTGAATGGTTAAGCTCGAAAATGTCTGTGTGTAACAAACGAAGGAACTGTGTAATTAGAATAATTATTATCGGAGATCTCCGATAATAATTCAACGGCTGCTGGAAACGGCCTTCCAATGTGAAATAGCGCCATGCACATGTCTACGCTCATCCATTAGTTGTTTTATTGGTTCAAGCAAGTCAAGTTAGAGGTTATTTTCTCGAGGTGGCACTATTTCATCATGGACTGACATAAATGTAGCATTTCCAGCTCTGCCATTAAGTCCAATCAGGGATACCAATTCTAATTACAAAATCGCTTATTTTATGATAAATACGCATTTTTTTAGCATTCTCGTTTGCAGGTATAGTTTCTAGACAATTACTAACGTAACTGTGCCAAAATATCAAATTTTGAAAATTGGGGGCACTCTTCAAAAATTGTGCCATCATTGCTTTAAGTCACAAAATGGCCTGACTGAATTAGACTGTACCTTTTTCAGCTTTGGTTGTTTGACTGTTGGTTTTTCTGGTTTTGACTCTGGAATGGTTTCCTCTGAAGGTTTCTGTAGCAGATGGACTGTTTTCTCTTTGGGTATGATCTTCTTCTTCCTTGGTCTTCCTTTCAAGTTGGGAGCTGAAGAAATTATTTAAAATAAATCTTTTTTGTTCTAAGTGAAAATATACATGTTTAATATCAAAAGAGCTTTACTTAAGGTGCATTTTCTTTTTATTACTAAAAAAAGTTATGAATTTTTATACCCCAAGAACAACAAAATTTCACTTACATTTTATCATTCTAAGAAAAAAATTAAATTATTTTCTGTTTGGTAACTGGGCAAATAATTAACACACAGTAGCCAATGGGAGATCCATGGAGAACTAAAGTACTTTATCTGAAAAATCAAAATCAAAACTTCCCTGCAAATATCAAGATATTTGCTTCTTTACCAATCTAATCAAAAAATGTTGAAACCCCAATTAAAACCCAGAAAATTAATTCTCACTGCAATTTGAAATAAAGACTTTACACTGTACATAACATGCAGAAGCAAGCAACTGGATCACAAGACTATACTCTCCCCAGGCAATGATCTGCCACATTTCCCAATATTGGTCTTGTCAACGTAGTGTATGGTTGCAACATTAATTTCCCCCCAGAATACATAAAAACTATGGGGTTAAATATTTGTATCACTGGAGGATCACGGATGTACAAAATTGGTAATTAAAACTGCCAAAATGGCGGTCATGGTATGAAGGGTTAGCATTTTCGCCAACCATATGTGGGCTAGGGCTTATCATCAACAAAGTTAATTCCCGATTCAAACGGTGTATTCAAGTTAGGTTAACTTTAGATCTAATGGGACAAAACAAGTTTGCAGTGATTAAAGACACTATCAGTGATTTGACAAATCAGATAAACCAAAAAATCATCAAAAATCAGATTTTTGCATGTCTGGAACTAGTATTGGTATTCTAACATACCCTGCAAGTGATACGACCAAACGCAGCCTAATAAAGACAAAACCGGTTATTTTAGTTATAATTGTCCGAACGGACACTTTCTACAACACGTAATTGAATGGAGATTCGTATCTTTGAACACTGCCGTTTTCTTCCTTTTCTGTTAATTCTTCATTTGGAAAAATTAACTTATGAAAATTCTACAGACTTATCCTTTACTTTCAAACAATTCCTGCAAATTTCAAATATTTTCACTCTGTCGGATAAATCACTGATAGTGTCTTTAAGAGTTGACATAATTTACCTAAGTGATCACACAGTTTTTTATGGTAAGCCATAATTTACCTAAGTGATCACACAGTGTTTCATGGTAAGCCATAATTTACCTATAAAAAAAAAAAAAAAAAAAAACACTGCGACGTTTATGTTGCGCACCCATGAATCGCGCGCGCTATGCTTGGAATCAGAGCATGATACGCACGCGAATAAAGGCGGCACGATCGAGACGCTTGTGGGAATGCAAAGACGCATAATGACGTCACCTTCAACTTTAGATGAGACAAAGTATAAGTGATCACACAGTGTTTCATGGGAAGCCATAATTTACCTAAGTGATCACACAGTTTTTCATGGTAAGCCATAATTTACCTAAGTGATCACACAGTGTTTCATGGTAAGCCATAATTTACCTAAATGATCACACAGTTTTTCATGGAACCAAATTTACCTAGTGATCACACATGTTTCAATGGTAAGCCATAATTTAACCTAAATGATCAAACAGTTTTTCATGGTAAGTCCATAATTTACCTAGGATTCCACACAGTGTTTCTGGTAAGCCATATGTTACCTAAGGATCACACAGTGTTCATGTTAAGTCCATAATTTACGCTAAATGATCACATCAGTTTTTCATGTAAGCCAATGTGGGGTTGCGCAAACTCTCCTTACGTACATCAGCCTCGTATTTCTGTGAGGTACGGTGAAACCACCAAGCGCTCCGCACAGGGCGCTTTATCCACGCATCATCAAAGTTCTCTAGGCGCTTGAGGACTGTCTTGTATCGACAATATTCAGGGAAACTCAGAATCTTGACTCTGTCTTTAGTTTCATCATCACCTAGAAAGAAAGGAAATTAAGTAAGTAAAATGTGCCAAACCAATTTAATTCATCACTGTGACCTTTCCCTGTGTACATGCACACATAAACAAACTTGAAATACAATCGACACCCTTACATTTTCTCAACCTCCTCCTAACAGAGGCAAATACAAAAGCACTTTTTTCAGGGCTAGAAAAAATATATTTCCTGGAAAGGAAACTAAATCCTCTACAGAGTTGAGCATATTTGCTGTCATTTCTTATGTTATTCTTTATTTGGAATATCAAAATTTCCTTCTAAATTACAAAATTTTCCATGAAGCAACCTCCGAGATTCCCCATTTTTGCTGTGAATGTTTTTTCCTTCAAATCCTCTATTTCCTAAATACCAATTTTTAAAAAATGATGTCACTAGAGTCAAGGAAAAAAGCTAAAATTTGGCAAGATCTTGCAAAACCTTAACACAGGTTTTTATTTGTAGCTTTAGTCATTACTGTGTTACATACACCAAATATGTCAACTGTCAGTCTGTCAGTGTATAGATCCAAATAGAGTTACTTTATCAACAATAACAAAAATACAATCATTTCAATTCAACAGCCTCATTTTATTTTCTATAATATTCTACTTTGATTTAGTCACTTTGATCCATTACAGTACTTTACAACGTGTTTTGTTGAAATTACAGATAAAATTCAATATGCAAAAAAAAAAGAAAAAAGAAAAAAAGAGCTGGAATTATTGACACTTTGATTTCCCAATAACATGACTTTTGAGCACCTACAATCTGTTATACACTTGAAATCTATAAAATCACTTTGATAACAACCTACGGTAATATCTTTTGCAGACAGTAAACTTCTCTGCAGTCAACGCTAATCCATGTCACAAGCCATCAAGCCATGAAGACTAGAGTGCGCCCTCTTGTTTTGTGGTTTATAGTATGGCTCAACGTACCCGGCTTGGAAAGGGTGAGCCGCACGTAGTAAACATACGTCATTGTATTGACATTGAACAAATGTATAAATAGAAACCAATGAATTGCAGCTCTCGTTATATTAAAACATTACATTTGGGGATTTAACAGTAATGCCAGGTAACTGTGTTTGAGTGTATTTTATGTCTTCAGCATTTATTATTTGTGTTCATTTTTGTTTTCTTTTAGTATCTTTCTGTAATTGCTTAAATTTGAGACAAGATCAAGTAAAATGAAGACAAAAGAACTGCTGGGATTTAAAGGTGCTTTTTCCGTTATGTGTATTGTGTTCCTACTTGATATGAGAGAGTCTGGCACTGCACATACACCCCACCAAGTCCCGTGAAACAAACTTGCGTTTTTGATGGTAGACGCGATAATGCATGTTGCATAGCCCTATTCAATACCTGTGCTTATATTGATGGTTAACCACTAAAACGGAGTTTTTTTTGTTTATATCTTGTGAATTAAATGGATTTGAGGTCAAATTCGGACCGAAATGAGAAAAATAGGGCCTTTCAATCTGATATCAAAATCGATACTACTCCGGTAAATCAGGGGGGTCCCAAGACATGGTAACACGCACCTTTAAGAATAGATAGTGGTTTTATTGCACATACCTTTTATAAATTTGCTTACCTATTTATAAATGTCACTTTTGATGAAATTTAGACTAACTACTAGCTGATAATAATGCAAAATACCAACATTTATTTCTTATGACTTTATTCCATCCTTGTTTGTTTGATGGGCTCACATTTACTGTTGCCCTTCAATTATTAGTGACTGAACACTCTTAAAGTTGGGTTTAAACCAGAGTCCCTCTAATATAAATGGACCTTTTTCTTAAATACTCACTGAGCTTCTGATGCAATCGGTGAGACCAATTCTCATGAAGGGTAATTCCCACCCATCATGAAAATTTGTTTACTTTAGAGTACTTAGAAAGACAAAACGTTCAATTGTGAGGGACTAACCTGGCTTAACCCAGGTCTAACGTCATTATACTCCCTTTAACTTATTTTTAATTATTTTTGGTAAATTCTATGTCCTCTACTGCCCCCATTTTCAAAAATGCACTCTTTGATTGGTTAGGTACTGCCCACTATTCTTATATAAAATTGGATCGTTGGAGCTCAAATTTTTGGTCGAGCTTGAAGTTGCAAAATATTGGGCGGAGCAGTCGAGCCATATTTTAAACTCATAGCGAGAGCCCAATAAAGTTTGGGGTAAATCATCCAATTTTATGATTATCATGTTTCGGATCCCATAATTCAAACTTGGACTCCTCAAAACATGGATAATCTCAATAATGGGGGGGTCTCGATTATGCTCTAATTTGTGAGGCAAAGCCCCAACACATCTGTTTGGCGCGTGTCACCACCAACCTAAGCGCGCACACTAACATTACGCAGAGTAGGACAGGACGTGCGCATAAAGATGTAAATATTATGTTTTTAAGTCAAGAAATTTGGTCGGGGGCATTTTTTTGGTATTATTTCATTTATTTGAGTAATAGAATAGAAATCAAGGGTTCGATTTCCATGTTTATTCCGAAGAATTGTCCTCGTCCTTAAAAACATTTGAATAATGGGTCCCGGCTTCGCCTCACCCAGTATTCAGGTTTTTTACTTGCTCGGACACATTATTCTTGCACAAACAATGAACATCTCCCTTGATTCTTAAATCATTAACCAGTGTATAATACCCCGGTTTAAATTTTAATAGATAGACCAGCTAGACATGAACGCAGGGGTGTACCGCTTTTTTTATGGGGGGGGGGCAAAGGGGTCACACATAACCCGTAAGCCCTCGCGGGTATAAGCCCTACCCCCCAAACAGGAAGATTTTACTTCAAAATAGGGTGGACTTATACCTGGGAGGGGCTAGAACTTGGAAGCAATATCCGATACAAAATGCAATATCATTTCAAGAGCAATTTAGTCACAAATACCATTTTATGTACACTTTTGTTGTAGCAGATAATTAAAACATTAAAAATAAAAAGTGCAATTTTCACACAGTCACATTTCACAAGCAATTGTATAACAAGCCATCCCATGCATGGGGGGGGGGGGGGGGGGGGGGGGGGGGGTCGGGGGGGCCCTACTTTGATGGCTCTATAGAAAGTTCCAAGTTTTTGAAATGTTATTTTGTTGTGTAAATTACTGCCACATTGTTTCCTGAAATGCTAAATTACTACCTGGGCTTCTACCTGAGTGTAAGCTAGCTCCTGTATTTTTCTTTAAAAATTGGGGGTGTGCTTATACCCGAAGT
>JAMKCH010004585.1:0-44564 GCA_023653785.1 Ophioderma brevispina
TTTTAAAGCCTTTTTTAAATGTTGGGACCCTGACTAAAAAAAAGCTTTGCATGTTTAATAAGCTTTAGGGCTAGGCTACATGATTAAAGTTGGGTCATTGCATATGATTGACATTCGGCTGCCATGCCTCAGACTCAGATTCTGGCCAGGTTACGGCAAGCCTATATTGGCCCAATCGAATGCCGCTGTGCAAAATTGAACTATTATCAAGTTTAAACTGCTGATTAATATCACCCTCAATTCCATGAAAGGCCTTGAATTTCTCAATACGTGCTTGGATATTAGTAGCCATATATATAGTTATATTTACTTCTTCAAATTGTTTTGTAATATCGGTCTGTCGCTAAATAAAAATGGGCATAGCTATGCACATTATTACCTTTGCACCTACTCCATATCCTGTGCCTTCTACAAGAATACTTGATAATGTTGACGGAAGTCGATATCTGATCAAGAACTACTATG
Source organism: Ophioderma brevispina (assembly GCA_023653785.1). NCBI lineage: Eukaryota > Metazoa > Echinodermata > Ophiuroidea > Amphilepidida > Ophiodermatidae > Ophioderma > Ophioderma brevispina. The sequence continues at coordinate 466 of JAMKCH010004585.1, forward strand.
GGAATACTCGTTAATACATAGAATAAAACACACAATACAGCATGCATTTCCATTGCACAGGATGGTTACAGACCCCATTCACGGCAGGTATCCAAGCATACAAAGAATATAATACAGGTCATTCCATTGACCTAATACTGTGCCTGCAGGCTATATTCCAAAACTAGTTAAAACTACATGCATTTCCACCTATCAAGGTCATTCATTTATTTGTATTGGGCTTATTAGCTACTTATACACTGAAGGTATTGTTTTATGTTTTCATTTAAATAAATATATACTATAGTATACAATGACAAAAATAACAACTCAAGAATTTGAGGATCAACTGCAGAAACAGAGAGAAGCTTTTTGAACACGCAGTTTGGTGAGGCATGTATTCTTAACTTGAGCGATTCTCGAAGGGTTTATTCACCTTCAGGTTTAACAAAAGAGTTAAAACAAAACCCCAATATTTTCCCTCGTCATGCCCGACCAACTGGACGTGTACAATCTAAGGAAAATCCTTCACAAACATATTATGCTTTTGAGTTGGTGTAACTTCTAATCAATCACTATGACCTGTATTCACTGAAGCATCCCAAAATCTTTTGTGTTGACTCAACAGCCTTGGCATGCCTTGGCTTGTCTGACACGCAACCATAACAACGTACTGGATATATAGTAGAGGCCATATGCGATTCAACCTTGAAAAAATTCTAATAAAAGGACTCTTTGTATATTCTGGTAGGCCTATATATGAATAATTACAAAAAAATTTGTCCGGCCTTCTGGCAGCTGCGTTGGTCAGATATTCAAGGTCAAAGGTCAATGACCTTTATAAGGCATATCATGGATCATAACTCCTCAACCATTTGGTCTAAAAGCACAAATGAGGTGTCTATACCAAGGTTTTTGGGGTCACCAAACACAATTAGCATACAGAAAAAAACGATCAAATGCACCCTTCCTTGATTTTCAAAATAATATGCACTATCTGCATGAAAATGTACTTTAAACTTCGCCCCTCTCAACCATTTTCAAGGTGTTCGTTAACACCTTGAAAATGTACTTTAAACTTCGCCCCTCTCAACCATTTTCAAGGTGTTCGTTAACACCTCCTTGGATTTCATAGTTACAAAGCCTCTGACCCTTTTGATTTTGGTACAGGTGGATTGGTATAAGTCTCCTCTTTCCATTGATATCAAAAGCATTCCAATAGTCCTCCAAATGACGTTATAGTAATGTTTTAATGAAGTAATAATCATGGGAAACTTGATTTCTCCGATTGTTGCTAAAAATAAGCCAATTTCTATTTTGAGTTAAAAATACAGGAATGTGTGATTTTGCTAGGTTTTTAGGTGATTATGAAAGGAAATATTGTAACATACACAGAAGGTATTAAGTGCATAAAGCATATCTATTTTTGATAGAAGTGAAAAAGAAAAATATATAGTGGCAACCATCCCTTTCTTCCAAACCTGAGTCTTGTCTACCACTACCAAAGGTAAGGTGGCGTGACAGATTGTTTTGCGCTAAAATGAAAGCAATGATGGTCCCAAGATTAGATGCCGCCATTAGGTTTTCAAATTTCCTGTGTTTTAGCTGGCCAGATGAAAAAACTTGGTGGCAGTGGTAAACACCCCACCTTCCTCCCCCAGGACGACAAAGGTTACCTCAGACCATTCAATGGTGAACTTTGCCACTCATATGAGGCAAGGAGTTCCCATTCAGCCTACTGTGACTATCCAAACGTACGGATAATAGATGGGTTTAAACACCCTGACGATGGATGCGTTTGAGTGGGGGGGGGGCTCACATCCTATCTCTTCGGGGGCAGGCCACTGACCAGCCTCCGTGGCTCGTCACCACATAAACGTCCTCGAGTTGTTCGCCGTCTTTCTGACATTGCGGCACTGGCTCCCCGTGGCCAGGGTGAAGGAAATTGCTGTCCGCTGCGACAATATGAAGGTGGTGACATATAAACAAGGAAGGGATGTAATCAGTCCCAGCCTATGCAGGGAAAAAAAAAAAAAAAAAAAAAAGCTATTCAGGTGGTGCCAAGATTGGGACATCAGGCTGATCGCCTCCCGTGGACAATGGTTTGCGGACAGTCTCCCAGGAGGGTCCCTAATCCCAGACACAGTCAAAAGTCAGAGGGCCGTCGGTGGAGTGGCAGCTCTACTTCGCAGTTTGCCGCACAATCTTCTAGATGGTGGACCGTGCACACGTGGATCTGTTCGCCTCAGTCATGAATCGTCAGATTGTGGCATATTAGTGGCCTACTCTTGGAACCCGGATCACCGGGCAGTCAAACAGGACACCATGGCAGCGGACCGGTCATGATTGATAGCATATGCTTGATCATAGCTTCTCCAGGTTGCCATGATCCCAAAAGTCCTTGAGTGGCTCTGTCTCGAGACTGCCTGGTCCTGCTGGTAGCCCATTATGGCTACGGCAGCTGTGGTTTCGCAGGCCCCTAGATCTGCTTGTAAGGGAACAGATCCATCTTCCAAAGGGAGAGACCTGGTCAGAGGTCCTACAGTCGATGCGTTCGTCCCAGAGTTCACCACCCATGCTCCGAACCTGTGTACACTGAGGTGGGACTTTCTAAACAGGCTGCCATGCTCAATGTTCAGGCAAATTCACTAGAGCATCATAGGATTACCACGCATGGTGTGCCGATAGAGAGTTCGATCCATGCAATTTCTGAGACCGTAGACCAGTTTGGTAATTTCCTCCGAAAAGTCTTTCAAGAGTGGGTTTAACTCCCTCATATTTGAAATCTCCTTAGGTTTCCAATGTCGATAATAACAAATTGCATCATCTTTGGTGCACAAGATGACCCCCAAAACTAATATACACAAATTTCTATTCAGGCGATCCCTGGTGACGTCATACCACTGACGTCACCGGCGATCCCATCATGCTCGTCCTCTTTCCCTTTTGGGCTCTACCTGACCGGTGAGATGTATCTGTTAGCTCACGATTCGAGTAGAAATTCACAAGGTTTGGCTGGTATTTGTTTGGCCAGGACTAGGGTGAAAACTCTAAGTTTACCGTTAGCTATGTCCTGAGTCCGTTTTTAGGATTTTGGATCGCGACTTCGGCGAAATCTGGCCAAATTCGCTGAAGCCGCAGGTTGCAGATTTGGTCTGCCAAATTCGGAACCCGGTAAATTTCCCCATTATAAACCGATTTAAAAATACTTTTGAGTCAATTTGATTGGTTCGGTGGTGTACACACTCTTTATGTTGTTACTGTTCGGACGGCATTAATACAGCTCTCCTTGGCGAGAAAGGCCGTCCCTGTAACAACTTTTTGGCTTTTTATATCCAGTTTTTAAATATACTACGACTAAAACTCCAAAACTCCAACTCCGCAGCTGGCCGACAGCCTCAACAGGGTTTCCCTGTCGAGGTCTTCTCTGTTCGGGTCGGAGTTGAAATCTGCCATCGAGCAGGTTGCGACTCTGATTATGAACGAGAAGACCCTTGAGGCTGGGCTCGCCAAGGTGCAGGGGAAGGGTAAGGCTGCCACCTCGAAGAAGAAGAAGCAGCGCTCTTCTAAGAGGAAGGCAGCTAAGCCCTCGCTGGCCACGCCGACAACTTCCGCTGCCGCCGCACTGCCAGTCTCTAAGGCGTCCTCCGGGACGTTTGGGGGCAAGCGGAAGCGTGGCAAGGGGAAGAGCCAGACCTCCAAGCGTCCCCGCAAGGAGTCTGGCGTTTGACGTGTTGGCGGCCGCTGTTCCAGGGCCTTTGCCCACGGAACTTCCACCGGGGGGTTATCCCCCGGTGGGCGGCCGCTTAATCAAATATCAGCATCGCTGGCGAGAAATCGTCAGCGATTGCTGGGTGAGGAGTGTAGTCACCGACGGTTACTGTCTGGAGTTCACGGCTCCTCCGCCCCGTCATTCTGTCAGGAAGGTCACACGGCTCCCCGTAGATCTAGAGAAGTGTCAGGTCCTGCTTCAAGAGATAGCGGACCTTCGACGCAAGCAGGCAATCATCCCGATCCCCCTCGATTCTCGAGGGGGCTTTTGGTCGAGCTTCTTTCTAGCTCCCAAGAAGACGAGCGATTGGCGGCCGATTCTCAATCTGAAGCCGCTCAACGCCTTCATCAAACCGAAGAAATTTCGGATGGAGACGTTGGCCCATGCTCTCCGTTGCCCAATCAAAAACTGTTGGGCAACATCTCTGGATCTCAAGGATGCCTACCTACCTCCACATCCCGATCGAACGGGAGAACCAAGTCTGGCTACGCTTCCAGATAGAACAAGAAGCGTACCAGTTTCGGTGCCTCCCGTTCGGCCTGTCCACGGCGCCGCGAGTCTTCACTCGTGTGGTCAAGGCCGTTGGCTCGGTTCTCAGACGGCAGGGGATCAACCTTTGTATCTATCGGGACGATTGATCTACAGCCCGACGAGGGACCTCGCTCTCGCCCACACCAAGTGGGTGGTGCAGGAGGTCACGAAGTTGGGGTTCATCGTGAACCTATCGAAGTCCAACTTCGAGCCGAGCCAGTCCCCAGTTTTTCTGGGGGTGCAGCTGGATCTTCTCAATGGCCGTGTTTTCCCAACGAAGGAGCGTGTGGCCAATGTCATTCAATGCGCCACGCTCCTGTCCGGGGTCAGCCAGGCACGTGCTCTGGCCTGGCTTCGGGTGTTGGGTCTCATGGCCAGCCTTGTGGACATCGTGCCGTACTGTCGGCATCGCATGCGCCCAATCCAGCTGCACCTTCTGGCGCACTATCGCCACTACCACCTTGTCCCGATGACTGCCATCGTGAGGGACGCTCTGTCCTGGTGGAGGTTGCCCAGCAATCTCTTCCAGGGCGTGGAGTTCCCTCCGGCCCAGCCTGATCTGATTCTGACCACAGATGCGTCGGGTCAGGGCTGGGGCGGTCATATTCGGGACGAGACTGTTTCGGGCGGTTTCTTTCAGTCCCCTCTTGTCCAATCTGGTGAAGGGTATGTTAACAGATCGTCCCCGGTTCGTAGCCTTGTTCCGGAGTGGAATTTGCCTTTGGACCTACAATTCTTGGTATCGGAACAGTTTTCAAACAGTTTAAAAACCCACCCGAAAGCTTAGTCTTCTGGAACTTCCTAGTGGCTGTGGCTTGTGACCATAGGGTTTCCGATATACATGCCTCATCTACGGATGAGGCCCAAGGGGTCTCTATTCTTCCACATGCAGGCTTTTTGGCCAAGAATCAGACGCTTTCTTTTACCCCGAAACCAGTGTTTTCTGCCAAGTCTCACCATAGTTGCAGACCGGGGTTGCAGACAGCTCAGAGAAGCCTGCAGCAAGGGACACATTGAGCCAGTTGGATTTCCTCAGTCATCTGAAATGCACACAAAAACACCATGATTGGTTGACTGTCTTCTTGGTTAGAGCATATGATGTTCGAGCTCACGCTTCCTCCTGGGCCTTCTATAAAGAGGCCTTCATCCAAGACATTTTGGACAATGTCGGTTGGAGTTGTACTTCCACCTTCCAACAAGTCTAGTTGATGCATGTGTTAGTCAAGCAGAGAGGGGTGTCGCCGTCCAATCCCACTTGACTGATCGACCTTAGTAGCATCTTGACCCAGGAGCATTAGGAGACTATGGGTGGGACGTTGACAGGGGTTGCGTTGGCGTTGGCTACCTTCTGCGATTTTCTTCCGCCACCGATTAAGCAGTGCAGTGGTATTCTGTGCAAAAGTAAGGTTGTGGAAGGAAGCTAGCACTAGTACAATGTATTTCCCTCTCAGGAGTTATAGGGCGATACACTTGAGTATGATACCTACCACGACCTTATGGCGCTCACGCAATTTGTTATTCTCCACCTACAAGAAGGTCGTTGGAAGTTTTTTTTTATTTTTTTATTTTTTTGTGAGAGAAACATTTTGTGGAAGGTCGAATCACAGCGCTGCTTGATATTTGGTGCGTGCCATGTCCCGACTATTTCGGGAGTTGGCTCATTTAGCAGTGGTAATGGGGGTTTTAATAGTACCCAAATAAAATATTTATGCAAAAAGTTCTATCACTAGTACCACACTATTAAATCACACAGGGCTCACCAGTTTGAGGATCTGTCCAAGAACAATATTCACTGATTTGAAAATAATATTGTATCTGCTTTCATTATTATATATATTAAGGTCAAGTATTGTTGTTTAATGTTTGTACAGACTGACGAATTGGCTAACTTACGTTGAGAAAAACTTGTGAAAATTCAGATTAAAAGTGCTTTCTATGCTGAAAAGCAATGATGGCTGCATTTGTAAGCCTAGAAAATATATGTTTATTGTTTTTATTGACATGAAAAACATTGGTATAGACACCACCTTTTTGCTTCTAGGCCAATTGGCTGATCAGTTATGACCCATCACATGCCTTATAAAGGTCATTGACCTTGACCTTGAATATCTGACCAACGCAGCAACTTGAAGACCGAACAATTTTTTGTCCATAATTATTCATATAGGCCTACCAGAATATACAAAAAAGTCATTTTATTAGAATTTGTTCAAGGTTACATAGGACATGTGGGTTAAACCTCTACTATTACGGTCCTTCCTCAATTTGTTATTCTCCACCCTCAAGAAGGTTGTTTGAAGGTTTTGTTTTTATTTTTTTAGAGAAAAACATTTGGTGGAGCAAGGGCAAATCACTGCACCCTGTGATGCAGGTTAATTAGTAATCATCGATATCCACTGATTTTACAATAATATTTTGGCTGTTTTCATTATAGATTATGTTCAATGTTTTGGTTTATTTGATACTTGTACAGACTGACGGATTGGCTCATTTATGTTGAGAAAACGTGGAAAACATTTGATTAAAAGTGATTTCTATGCTGAAAAATAATGATGACTTCATTTATAAGCCTCAAGACTGTTTTTATCGATTGTGTTTAATATTGACCCCCAAAATGGGTTATACAGTAGACACCATCTCTTTTTGCCTTCTAGGCCAATTGGATGAATAGTTATAACCCATCATAGTCCGTATAAAGGTCGTTGACCTTGAACCTTAATATCTTGACCAACCGCAGCAACCTTCAAGACGGGACAAATGTTTTGGTAATTATTCATATATAGGCCTCAGAATATACTAACTAGTCCTTTTTTAGAATTTTTTCAAGGTTGTAATAGGGCATGTGTCCATATTACGACCGGCTCCCTCTACTAATAACTAAATAACGTATGGTTGTTTTTGTTTGTCATAGCCATACCACAGCAATTGCGATGCCTGTACAACACTACGTATAATATGTGGGCTATTTGTTACAAAATAATGTCGGTGCCATTAGCATTTTTACAATTCTTTGAGCTCGACAAATTTTACTACAAATTATTTATTTCAGGTTTTCCTTTGTTTATTTTGATAGAACTCGGTGAGTTCTACTCAAATACCATACTTTGCCTATACTTTTGACGACATTATCATTTTGAGATTTCACACCGGGAAAGGCCGAAAAACGCAAAAATCACGTTTCCCACAGCTAAGGTGTATTTTTAAGACATCTTTTATTTCTTATAGAAATCAATTATTCTTTTTTGGTTTTCGCTGTTTGACGAATACTGTACCCAAATGCAAGTACACAACACTTTTTCGTATGTGAAAGAAAACCCAAAAAACCTTAATCCTCATCTTAACCAAGCTTTTTTTTAACAAAACACGGTTTAGCAAGGGGTGGGGGGCGTTACAATGACGTCATCAAGTCCGCTAGTCGGCAAAATTGGCATTTCTTCCATAAAAATAGGCTAAAATTCAATTTTGCTCTAAAAACGTAGGAATATCGGATTTTCATGCGGTTTTCAGCTCTAAACTGATGCAATTGCTAGTTTTTAAACATAAAACCCAGCGTTTTATAGAGCCATACTGTGCATAATAATTTTCAAAAATCCACCATAAAATATCCGTGGTGGCAAACCACCCCCCCCCCCCCTTACCTTCGACTTTGACGGCATACCCTAACCCCGGGGAAAGGGCTACCTTCACATTTGACCGAAAGGATAGAGAACGCTACCTAGAGTTTTTTCGATTTTTTTAGCGTTTTAGCGCACCGGAGCGAAGTTCGGTAGGGGGGTGGTAACCGCCCCCCCCCCCCCTTGTAAGACGAGGGTTAATATGTTATTTAACAAATCAAATCAAACAACGAAATGGTGTACTCTACTTTATCCGTGCAGGCAAGACTATTTCTTTTCTTAACTCAAAAAAAGTAATTATTCAGTTAATTATGACATCATGTATTATCCTATCATAGTATTGGAATTGGTCACCTGGACGCCTCAAATACTTCATTTTGTGTTTTTAGAAAATATTGAAGTTCTTTTTGAAGCGAACCGTTTTAACTTGTTAACAACGTTATCCGTATTTCTTCGGAAGTGTATATCCTATTCACTTCGCCACATAGTTTCTAATATGTCTACTCGCCCCTTGCACCAATAGTATTGAAATGTTTCGATTTCTTCTTCGGTAAAATCTAGTGTTTATACACCAAAATAGAGAAATCGTGATCAGCTTTATCGTGACACAAACGTTATCCGGTAGAATTTCAAGCCGTTTTTGGACAAATTGTTTCCAGGTCAGGTTTTCCTGTTTCCATTGCAATTAATTGAAACATACACTTGAAAAATATTAGCTGAAAAAAATAAATATAATAAAAAAAACCAATGTTTTTTGTTTTTAATTACCGTAAACTACTCCATGAACCCTGGCATAATACATTCTTAAATATAACCATTATGGAAATATTTTGTTCATAGTGCCAATAATCCACGAAACAGCTTGCCTAAACACGGTAATACAAATTAGCCGCAAAGTTGTGAATGCGTACACATATAATACGAGCTGGTTAACACTTAATGCCCAAGGGGGGGGGGGGGCCATAGTACCCAACATTTGATTTTTTTTTTTTTGCAATTTCTCTGTTACGCAATCAAATTTTTTCAAGGAGTTTTGCTAATTGTCTGATTTAGGAATACGCTTATCCTGATACAAAAAATTTAATCCGCCCACGGCTTCCTTAGAAAATTTGGTTGGGTCCCTAGGAACCCACCCCCCCCTTGGGCACAACGAAGTGAAAAAAATCAAGATATTTTACCTAATTAAAAATTAAAGTGAATTAAATCTTGGGATTTTTTATTGCTTAGAATATATTACCTTAGGGAGGGGTAATTAATGATAATTAATAATACATTAAATCAAATAACCTTTTATATGCTGATAGCATCAATCTAAATTGTTCATGCAGTGCTCTTAACTGTGTAAAGCTATGGTTATTAAAAAAAAAATAAGGCAATTTTGAAGTTGTGAGAAAAATAACAAGATGGTATAAATTTGGCTTTATATTTTGCAATGATTATGTTAAGTGGTTATTCTAGAGTAGATATAATGAATTATTTGGGTTTTCAAAACTTATATTGGAGTTGTGAGGGTGGAAAATGTTCGACCCACTTGTTCGGAAGAGTGACAATTTTCAAACTGCTGTAGGTCTGGTTCAAAGGTCGGTTTTTCATTTTTAATTGTGGGGTATGTTGTTCTTACGTGACCCCCATGTATTTGTGTTAGTGTCATGATCAAACTCCCACGGGAAAGTTGTTTTATCTGGTGTTGAGGTCCCTAGGAACCCCCCCCCCCCCCTTGGGCACTACGGAAGTTTTTTTTAGCTTGGCACTTAATAAGTTGTTAAACCTGAATTACTGTAACGTTTTGTGAACTGATAACGCATTCACAGATATAACGTATTCACATTATCTGCCTTTATTTGATTAGACGAAGTATCTTTGAACGATTAAAAGTATTTGTTCCATGTTAGTCGTCACTATAGTTACACATTGCCATCAAACGTAGCAATAATACGATCTTAATCAACGTTTTGTAACCGATTGTTCCTAATAAAAATTATATAGTGCGCCTGCTCGCGAAGTGTCAGTACAACTGAATCAAACTATTTTGATATCCCACTGATTTGGTTCGTGATACGTCACTTCCTAATTAAGCATGTCCATTTGCGCTTATCCTAGGCATTAGTATTAACCGCTAAAAAGGTGCAGAAGTAACACAAAATGTTGTTTACTTTCGAGTTTAATAAGGATAATACTAATTTATATTTTTCTACAGTAAATATTAAAATGACAATTAATTTTGGTAAAGTAAAACTTAAAGCACCGTTTTATGGAATAATCATATGAAGCAAGAATGGGCATAGAATTTTTGGCTTCATCTGATTATCCAGCCTCGCTCTCAACCACTCACACCATCATAAGTAAGACAGATATCATCCGTCTGAAAATGGTATTTTTACAAACCTTAATATACTATTTTTGGGGTGGCTGAATTTTCGTTTAATTGTGAGATGCCAAGGTGAAATATGGTCCCGTGAATTGGTTCTATCTACAGTAACCGAATAGTTATTTACGCCTATTGTATCACATAAAATATTCAGATTCAAAGGTTTTTTTAACAGCCCTCTTTTTTTCGGGCAATATCTTTGCACACAAAATAACCCAAAAAAATAATGGTATGCTGAAATCAAATGGCCTCACAAAATTAAAATAATCCACAAATCAAAACCAAAATGTACGTATAGAATATATAGACCAGGAGCCCAAGAGAGTTTAATGCAGGTGAAAAAGTAACTTAAGTTTATGGCCTTCTATGTTAGTATAGGGGTTTAGGATTCAATATCCATATTGCTGTCTGAAGGTCAACATCCTTGCAAGAATTAGGTAAATAAGGTAAACGGGGTCAACGATTTTGTTTCCAATGTTCCAAATCATGTCTAATCTCTCATTTTTCAGTCTCGCATCAAGGAAGAAATGTCTATGACCGTGTGCCTTGGGTGGGACGGTCGAAGGTCACCAAAAATCATCCCTGTCCACGGGTCATCTTCTCCAAATGTGTCTAATTTAAAAAAAAAATTGTTCTTCTTTTATACATGATTAAATGTATGGGGAATTATGGAATGAGTAAACACTTAAAAACAAAGGTTGTAGGAACCCCTGAAAAAAAATTTTTTACACCAAACATGTTCAAGTAATCGGTTTTCAACTTTGAATGAAATTGACTATGAGCTTAAAAACTTGATAAAGAATGTTTGTTTTTTCACAAATAAGCACTTGGGCGACTGTTTTTAAATAATAATTTCAAGCATGAATTACACGTCATTACATTTTAGAAGCTGCAGGATTGTAAGAATAAAATATTAACACATCAAATGTGACTGTTTTTTTGTATCATGTAAACATGGTGAACAGCGCTATCTTATTAACTTGTTTTCTGTTTTGTTATTGGTAATTACAATCTTCGATTTCTATGTTATGTGGTGGGACACTAAAAAACGTTATTCCTCTTTAAATTTTTGCCCACAAATGCCCACATATCGCCATAATTTGAAATGGTGAACAACGTGTATCCTGACATGTGACCTGAATACCGTTCCCCTGTTCTTAATATTATAGGGTGTCCACCCAAAAAACTGCAATTTTCGCAGTCCGGTGCGATTAATTTCAAAATTACTGAGAATTATTCAATTTTATAACATATTCTGATGACGAACTTGTTTCGTAAACGTCCCATTTTTGACCGTTACGGTCACTAGTATTTTGAAAACAAAGGGCTATTCTGTAACCCGCTGTCAATGACCCCATTCCAGTTTTGCGTTAGCATCGTTGAAGCGGGTTTTCACCTTGAAAAGTTGATTAAAATGTCTTTTAACTTCAAAATCTCCGCGGTACTACTCCTGCCTGTCATTTTTTTTAAATGTTGATATCCTTTTTTTTATTCCTTTTGATGAAATGACTTCTGTTTTTATCTGATTTGCTTCACTGTTTCTTAGAACCAAGCGATACGTAATATCACAATTTTAAGAAATCCATTCCAAGTTGACTGATGAATACACATCAAGGCATGCCCTAAAAGTATGCAGGTGCCTGTTTGTTGTTTTTTCTCCTGTCCTCTTTCTTTATCCTACTATTTAAGTTTGGTTCATTAACCCAGTATAACCTGTAAACAAAAAAAAAAAAACATTTTGAAAGAAAACATTCTTTTGACAATAAGGGAAATGGTCCCTGTTCACAATGACAAGAGTCTGACATTTGGTGGGTTTTGAATGTAACTTTCCCCCCAAGTTGGTTTTCAGTTGGTTTTAATTTTGTCGTTTTGTTTGTGTCTATCAGAATGGTCCATAGTATAACAGATTAATACCCGTGTGTCCCTCAAAAATGCACCCTCAAAGCGCTCTCTATTTCACGAAAAGAAAAAGTCAACCAGACAAAATAATACACATCCGTGAAAAGTGAAATTTCATTTAAGTTTCCGACACTGAAAATCGTTCCAAAAAGGATACGTATTGACCGAGTTATGGCCCGATTGCAAAATTTGACCAACTTTTTCATTTTAATGCCACTGGAATTTGTTACTGTTGTCAGTAGTCTTTAGACGGGCCGGCCATTGAGGCAAAAGTGCTCAGAAAAAGTTTTTGACGGCGTAATTTGGTACAAACATCCAAACCATGTGGATTCGCATTCTCATGGGACATAAAATAGCGTATGGGGAGTTGGCCATTCTATTTTTTTTTATTGTGGGGTACAAAATGGCCAAAAAAGGTCAAAATAGTCCAAAAATAGGTAAAGTTCAATCATATTGCCCGCCTTATCTCAAATTTTCATCAGAACATGTGGTGTACATCCCAAGGGAACACAAATGAACACGGATTGAGTGCTATAGGCATTCAAATACAATATTCTGTCTGGGGTCAAATTGGCCAAAAAAATCAGCAAAAATTGTCCCAAAATCCCTAAAATGAGTCATAATGCCCAATCCTTCTAACGATCTTATGGGAACATGTACAGTTTACTTCCAGAGAACTAAATTAAATTGAATATAGTGCTAGCCATTCAACTGACACGTTGTATGTCAAAATGGCCCAACAATTTCAAATTTGTCCAAACTATAATTAGTCGAAACGCTCTTTTCCTCAAAAATCCCCTCGTCCTATATATCAGCCTTTTTTTTGTAACATGGATTACCCAGGGGGGTGGTGGGTGGTGTGGGGTTGGTGGGGGGGGGGTGGGGTGGGGTGTGTTTGTGGGGGGGGGGGGCTCGAGAATTCGTATAAAAGCCCCCCGATGTTTTATTTTTTTAAAATAACAAATGGATAGCTATGGTCCTCCCTTTCCATTAATACCAAACAAACCATACTAACAACCTATTATGGCGTCACAATGACGTCATAAGTCCCCGCGGTCGGCCAAATTGGTATTTTCCATAAATATCGGATTTTCATGCGGTTTTTCGCTCTCACTGATGGCAATTACTAGTTTTACATAAAGTATATAGCTTTATAGGGCATACTTTGCATAATATTTAAAAAAATGTACCATAAAATATTCTTGGGTGGCAAGCGCCCCCGTACCCTGCAACTTTGAACGGCATACCCTAACCCCGGTGAACATTTTTTTCGCTAAAATGACCGGAAAGGATGAGAAAATGAATACCCGGAAGCTTTTTTGCCAAAGCTTCTGGCATGTTAGGCCCACTGGAGCAAAGTCCACTAGGGTGTTAACCCCCCCTGGTAGATGATGGTTAAGGGGACATAAATTTCATTTACGTTCCAAGGGACTTGATTAGTACATAAATGCTAGCCATTTCCATTACCCATTTTGGGGTCAATTGTCCAAAGGTAAAAACAAGTCTAAAGATGTGAATCAGGCTAATGGCCTCTTTCTAAAAACTTAATAGAACTTCATGTGTTTCAAGGTATATAATTAGGTGGTACAGTGCAATAGTATTCCCAATTTACCCATTTTGGTAGTCACTTGGGCTCAGGATCAAAATTTTTAACAATGGTGTCAAAAACATCAAATTAAACTATGACTGATAAATTGAAAATGTAATTTGCAGCAATTTGTCCTTATGATGTATTGTTTATCCATTAAATAATACATCCCTAGGAAAATTCTCATAAATTAGGTAGCTTTGAAGTTAACCACAAATGGGTAAATTTAGCTCTATTCTAGTCTTCCTATTTTTGTCCAAAATTGTTAATCAGATCATAATTCGCTCACCAGAGTACTTACAGTTGACAATTAGTTGGCCACTATAATGCACTTTCTTGGAGGGGACAAAGAAATTAATAAATCAAAAGTTGTTCTAAATTTTTAATATTATGCCCTCTTTTACGGTTTACTTACTCATAGTGCCTAAGAATACACAATGATAATTTACTAAAGAACACTTTTGGCTTAATGCATAATTACATATAAAAATATTTTTCAATTTGTTTTCTTTAACGCATAATAATATCTATGCGCGGTTGAGTGTTTTGTTTTAATTTTTGCTAGGTTTTTTTATCAACGGCCAAAATGAGCATTTTGTAAAGCGATAACCCAAATGTGGAAAACTGTCATTGTTTCCCAATCTTGCTGGCTATTCAGTTATGGTTAAATGGTCCAAATGTAATTGTTCTTTCTTCCGACATGGTTGACACAATCATTAACTGTTCTCGTGTATTAGGCCTAAGCATGTTAAAACGGGAAAGATGATGGGTAATTTTTTCTGGCTGTTAATGTTGATTCAAACCCAGGTCCAAAATTAAACAGGAGCAGCCCTACGCTTAGACCCCTTGACAACTCACTGTGTAAGAATACTAAACTTACCAAAGCCTTAAAGTAGCCTAGATTAATTCCTCGTTGAATGATTACTTAACAATTCCAATTTAGGAACCAGATAGGACAAATACAACTTGCATATCAAAATTCAAGGTATAAAATTGATTATAACATGGTGGTGTCGGAATGTTGTGTGTCATCAGAATGTGGATAATATTTCAACGAACCTTTTATTTGGATTCTTTTTTTAATTCCAATATCTAAGTTTGGCTATTCAAATGTATACCCTAAGAATAGACTTAACAATATTAAGATGTAGTTTAAATATCCTAAAACAAGTGAAGTTACTGATTATAAATGTCCAGGTACTTTGCCCATTTAAACTAGCATCCGATATCTAGAAAAAATCAACAACACGGGCCCTTACAACTATTTAATATTCAATAGAACTCTCATATCAATTCACAGGTAATTTAAAAATGTGGACAAAGCCACATGTTTTATCATTGGTTTCCAATTTTAGTTGAGTTTGGATAAATGTCGACTATGACTGCTACAGTCCATTTAACATCAGGGTGGTATGTACACGCATATATTCTCTTGACCTACTGTGCAAAAAGAAGACATAATGCAGCGTAGGACAAAGTGATACCTTTCGTTTATTTCACACGCCATTTAATTAATTGATTTTATCAGTTTTGGATGATTTTGGTACCATTTATTCCACTTTGACTCAGAAATATGTAAAGTAAATGGCTAGCATCTCTTTTCCACTTGATGAAAAGGCAAAACACATATTTAACCCTTGGTCATTTTCAACGGCAAATCTGTCAATTTAACCAACTACTTTCTATCCACTTATTTGACAACTTGGATGTAAAGTGATTTTTCCATTTTGGGACAATTTTTGATATTTTTGGTCATTTTTGATCTAAAAGTATGAAATAAGAATGACAAGCACTAAAGGTAACTTTAGACGTTTTCTTGAGATGTAACCGGCAAATGTTTCCTTGAAAAATTTTGTGCACGAAGGTAATTGGGACTGAGGTATCAATTTTTTCACTTTTTTTTTTTGGGGGGGGGAGGGGAAATTTTACCCACAATCTATAAATGATTGGAATGGCTTTTATCCACTTAAAACCACAAATTTTATCCACGAAATATGACTCCTTTAAGGTAGAAGAACAAATGTTTGTGGAATCGGTTATTTTACGAAAGGAATGCTTTCGACCGTTGATCTACCTATTTTTGGACATTTTGCCCTTTTTGGCCATTTGACCACAAAATTTATAAATTGGAAGGCTTCCATTATATTCAGTAAATATGACTCCTTTGAAGGTAAATTTACATGTTCTGATAGATTATTGAAGAAAGGGAAATACACTTTGAACGATTTACCTATTTTTGTACGATTGTGGGGGAGACCTTTTTTTGGCCATTTTTTTTTTACCCTAAATAAAATATGTAGAACGGCCAACACCCCATACGTTGATGCACATCCCATGGTGGTATGAATCCCCTAGGTTTTGGACCTTTGTAACAAGCAACGCCGTCAAAAGTAATATTTTGGTCCTTTGGCGGCCGTCTACTTTAGACAATACACATTCTCCAGCTCATTCTTTTGTTTATGGATTATTTTTGTTTTTGCGACCACGGTCAGTTCGATATGGCAAGTTTAGTTTCTATTATAGAACTTCCATTATCTTCCGCATTCCTTCCTTTACTGACTTTACTGCGCTGCTCTTCCCCCACCCCCATCCCCCCTTGGGGAACTTGGCAGCCTCTAAGACGGATTCAGGCTTGCGTTCTCTTTTCCATTTCAATACTCCACTTCTAATCATTCTTGTCCGTTGGATGTTTGCAAAAGCAGTGGTTATTCTTTTGCGAAGATCCCCAGGTTTGACTCCGCTAAATTTCGCCCTAGGGGAAACATTAAAGAGTGGAGTGTATGTACAGGAACCACCAGCAAACTTGCCAGAACTTCGCAATAGAATAACCGCTGCCTTTGCAAGCATCCGACGGACACGAATGATTAGAAGTCGATTATTGAAATGGAAAAGAGTGCAAGCCTACATCTGTTTTCATGGTCTTAGAGTCAGCCAAATGGGAGGGGGGGGGGCAGATTAGCGCAGTAAAGAAGAATGAGGCAAGATCTTGGAATTTCTAATAATTTCAACTAACCTTTTCAATATCAGAACTGAGCTTTGTCGCAAAAACAAAAGATACCATAAACGAAAGAATGTGTTTGGAGAAGGTACATTGTCTAACAGTTAGGCAAAGAACCCGAACGGGATTTGAAGCGCGTCCCGTTCGGGACTCTATACGAAAGCCCAATTGGGCCTTTCCTAAAATTGAAAGGTCAAAAATCCGGTACGTGATTGGTCAATCCCCTCTTGACTGTGAATTTTCAAAATCAAAGTCTATAGGGATCAAAACGGGTGTATAGGGACTCACTGCTATTAGAGAATACTTTTCTGTAGAATATATTTAACCGATCAGCTGTGCCATTTTTAAATCTTATGTCTAAAATTTGTGTTATTTAATTTTTATGATTTTCAAACTGAGATATATTCGTCAAGCCAGTCGCATGTACGTATGGCAATAAAGCGTGTGGGTCTATCGCCATAACCATGCTAACTGGCATTGCATACCTATACATAACAGGTTTAAATCCTGAAAATTAAACCCTCTCGGACATGATCATGATGATAATTGGTTAATTAAATACATAATACGTGCGTACTACGTTTGTGTACATGCGCGAGCAAGTCTTCTTCCCGAATCCACTACTATACTACAGTCATATAGTACACAGTCCTGACAGTGGCACTATTGGGCCTACCACTCACACGTACGAAGCTAAGAACACGCTAAAAAGTTATACACAGTATGAAACCACGACATTTCATACTAACAAGACGTATTACTTTAGACCTATAACCTTACCGCTAGTCCACAGGCACGCACGGCCATGCCGGGGTTGTATGTACCGCGATATCAGCCCGCTACTGTAGAAGCTACACAGCAGCGTAGACAATAACAGCTAATAACTCTCAGTGAAAGGCATGATAAATCGTGCTGGGGGAGATGATAATGTAAAATGAACATAAAATCATCTCCTCTGCTTTCTGTACGTTTTTTTTTTTTGTAGTCAAGGTAATCTACATATATGTGATCTATGATTCCTATACACGTATGTATTTGTACACATTCTATCGCTTTTGTTTACATCTGACCGGGGAGACTTCCCCGTGCACATACAGGCTTAGTCAACATGTACCCTCGACCCTCTATGGTGTGGTGGAAACCGGGAGGGATTGTGATATCTTCCAACTCAAATTAATCATAGACTTTATTTCCAGACTGTTATTCTTCCAACTTTAATTTAACTCATTTTAGGATTTATTAATCATCTATTTAAAACGGCTGCAAAAACGACTAGGTTGGTGTGACCTTTAGCAACATGGCCACTGCCTGTGCGAAAAGTACCTGATCTGCGCTTGCGCAGTACTCTATAAAAGCCCATTTGGGCTTTTGTTGCGTCCCGAACGGGACTCGCTTAAAATCCCGTTTCGGTGGTTTCCCGAGCTGTCTAAAGACAGCTCAGACAGTAACAATCCGTGGATAAAATGAAAAAGTGGTACAAATTTTCAGTCGACCATAACTCGGTCAATATGTGTCCTTTTGGAAAGATTTTTTCGGTGACGGAAACCTAATGAAATGCATATTTGAGATGCGTATTAATTTGCATGGTTTCTCTTTTCTTTTTGTGAAATAGAGGGTACTTTAAGGGTTTCCTTTTTTTTTTGAGACACCCGGTATCATAATGGTCTTCAACATCCATTCATACCATTTCCATTTATTTGGTATTTAATCCCTCCGCTGCAATTTGCAATATTAAGGTGGGATCCCCCAGTACAGGTTTTTTTCCAAGGCCAACATTTGTATTTTATTTAAATATTGAGCTTGGAACATTACCTTTCTTTTGCTTCAATTTGGTAAAAATCGGACATTCCTTCACAAAGTTGTAATTATTTTTGTTCGTCAAAGTCAGCGGCAAAGACATGAATATCTTATGTATTTCCTTTATTTTTAATTCTTTTTTATTGTATTGTTTTGTGTTGATATTTTGGGGTAATATTTGAGCTTTTTAATATGATTTCTGTAATAATTCTTTTATTTATTGCATTAATATGCTTGAACCTTGGGAACATACCTGTTGCCATGGTAACATAAAACAATAATTATTGATTTTTGATTTGACCTTTGACCTTTCAGGTGACCCCAAATGTCAGTCGATTTTTATAATTCTAGTACAGAATCAAGCTCTGTCTCTAAAGAGCAATTTAGTTTTTAGTTCATTCCAATAGAGCATTTAGTTTTTGAGTAATCATGTCCCAACCGTCTCTACCTTCAAATTTTACCAAATTCAATATGGCCGCTGTTGCCATGGTAACGGTCACATGACCAACTTTGTTAAGCATATTTAGAGAGAGTAATGTCCAAGGTATATATTAAATCTAATAATAGCAAACTACATGTAAAAAACTTTAATGTACATGCATTAAGATCATGACCCTCCAAAAGTGGGGGATACCACCTTAACGTGGATTTGTCAGACACACTAAAGATAAAACATTTAAGTTTGGCCAAGTCGCTAAGTTACTGTTCTCAGTATGAGTAGAGGAAAATGCTGCACAGACGATAAAAGACCGTGGATAAAACAATAAGTACAAATATTTTAGTATTAAAATAATTTTGAAATTATAGCCCCAACCATTTCCATTCATTTGGTGTTTAATCGCTCCGCTGCAATTTGCATTATTCACGCAGATTTGTCAGACCCACTGGAGATAAAATTTGGCTAAGTTACTATTCTAAATATGAGTAGAGCAATATACTGTACAGACAATAAAAGACCGTGGATATAATAAAACAATGACGACAAATATTTTATTAATTTATTTTTTAAGAACAGACAGGATTAGTACCAGGAGATTTTTTGTAGTTGAAAGACATTTTATTCCATTTTTCCAGCTGAACCTGTTTCAACGATCTAAGGCAAACTTGGAATGGGGTAATTTGACAGCGGGTTACATAAAAGCCTTTGTTTTCAAAACTAGTGAACCGTATCGGACAAATATTGAACAGGATGTACGAAACAAGTTCGTCATTCAGAATATATAATAAAATTTGAATAATTCTCAGTAATTTTGGAATTATAGCACCGACTGCGAGGATTGCATTTTTTGGGACACCCTGTATAATTCAACTGAAAGCAAAAGAGAAGCGATATAATATAATTGCACATTAGAATGCTTCACAAGCACTTCTCTTTAAAAAAATTTAGATGAGATGTTTAGAAATCAAATTAGATGAAATGAGCATTTTGTCATCACTGTTTTGAACGATTGTATGGTGAAAAAAATACCTTTATATATGTGTATTTAATTTCCATACATACTTAATACAATAAAATACGGAAGTACGTAACAATGAATTATCACATTGAGTGTTTGAATCGGATTTCATTTTGAACTTATCTCTAAGAAACCTATTGTGTGCACAACGTTATCCAGTGCCATTAATACAAAAGAGTAAAATCTGAATTCGTATTCATTAAATAAGGTAATCGTTTCAAGTTACTTTGAATGGATAGATTCCAATTGTATTATTACAGCAATTGTGAGAGTTTTGTGCTGTAGTATATAACTGAAATACAAGTTACGGAAAAGGGTACAAATATCAGAGAACAATACTTCCACTAAAGTTGAAAAAATACATCTATACGTTAGTGAGTCTAACAAAAAACCATATATTCCTTTGCCAAACATAGTCTATTGTATTATAGAGAGATACGTCAAGGAAAATATTTCTATTCTTTGTATGTTTCACACACTTGATTGATGATGAAATGACGCTATCAGTAAAACCTATACTTGATAACGTTGTTCACATCGGAGAAAAGTTACACAAAAAATTACATAATTCAATGACTTGCTATATAAATATGCGAGAAGTGGTGTTCGTAAATTTTATTGATCCAGTATCTTCAACATGTTGACTTATAAAAACGATTAATATTAAGCAGATTTGAATCAACTTAATTTTTAATTTTCTGGAGTTGGAATGGCACCGATACTGTGCTTCTGATTCATAATATTATATTCCATAATATTATAATTTCTGAAGCCCATACCTTATAGCCAGGGTTATTGTAATCCCTCTGAGTAATGTAACACCTTACCTGTTGGAAATACATTTCTTAATATTCTTCATATATGGATATTAATAAGTATACCATGGTCTGCTAAGGGCAACGTAGAAATACACCTATCTTTTCACAGAGGTAGTGATTGTGTTGAATTTAATCTCAGCTACCACACAAACTAGAAAGCTTACCTGCTCCTTTAGCACATGCTGTGTAACATGAAGTAGAGATGGGCACACGCACAGGGCATTTCAATACAAGGGGGGGGTCAAACTGTTGGCGATAAGCTTACATTCATGATTCGCACGTGGATGGCATCCGCCGATGTAAATGTGTAGACATTTCCACTAGTAACTTCCGCCTATCCAATGCTTGGTGCCAAAATGGGTCGGTAAAAAACGAATTAGAAATCACATCCAAACCACAAAAGAATGATAGAGCATTTTCACTCAACGCAAACTATGTATCATTCGAGTGGGTGGCAACACAAATTACTTGCAAGAAACACGCTTTGGCAGTGTACAAGAATCTTAAATAAAAATTGGTCTATTGACAGTGATTGATAATGCAAACCGCCCACTTAACACAAAACTGATGCCAGATTTCCGTTACTGCCAGTTCACACAGATAAACTTTACAGAAGAGTTGTTCTTTAAGGGTCTAGGTCACAGAAGAGTTGTTCTTTGGGGTCATAAGGTCCCAGAAGAAGAGTTGTTCTGTGAGGGTCATAAGGCCACAGAAGAGTTGTTCTGTTGGGGGTCATAAGGTCCCACAGGAAGAGTTGGTTCTGTTTTGGGGTCATAAGGTCACACAAGAGTTGTTCTGTGGGAGTCATAAGGTCCACAGAAGAGTTGTTCTTTGGGGTTCATTAGGTCACAGAAGAGTTGTTCTGTGGGGGTCATAATGTCACGGAAGAGAGTTTGTTCTGTTGGGTCATAAGGTCACACAAAGATGTTTGTGGGGTCATAAGTCAACAGAAGTTTTGGTTCTTTTGGGGCATAAGGTCACAGAATGTTTTTGTTCTGTGGGGGTCATAATGTCCAACGAAGAGTTTTTCTGTGAGGGTCCATAAGGTCACAGAAAGTTGGTTTTGTGGGGTCATAAGGTCACACAAAGAAGTTGTTCTGTGGGTGTCATAAGGTCACAGCAGAGTTGTTCTGTGAGGGTCATCCCAGGTAACACATAAACGTTTTTCTCGCCGTTTGCAACGTTAACAAAAGTGGCAAACCAGCAAAACGTGAAACACGTTTCTGACACGTTTGAAGTTCAACCACCGGCCCACGTAATAATTACGTGCTAAAAACGTCTTTTTTAAACGTTTGAAAACTGATATGTT
Organism: Ophioderma brevispina; assembly: GCA_023653785.1. Taxonomy (NCBI): domain Eukaryota; kingdom Metazoa; phylum Echinodermata; class Ophiuroidea; order Amphilepidida; family Ophiodermatidae; genus Ophioderma; species Ophioderma brevispina. The sequence goes on from JAMKCH010004585.1 coordinate 22,596, forward strand.
TACCTGGAGATGTGGTCTTTGAAACGTTTTGTAGACGTTCTAACGACGTAATATGCAGACACATTCGCACGACTTGTCCAAACGTTCTTATTAAAACATGCAATAAGAAATTGGGTTTTGCAGAGGTAGAATTTAAGTATACATGCTAGATGTTTAGTATTGTCCCAGATTTATTTGATTTTGATCTGTCTACAGGCCAGCGGAAGAATTACCACCACCCCGATTTTATTCTATAAACGGAAATAATTCCTATTCGAAAACTAACTGGAGCATGCGCACTGGCTTATTCTTCCGCCTGCCCTTATTTTCTGTTTTTCGCGGGCGGCTTTTTTCCTCCTTTGCGCGGGTCGAGTCCTCCGCTTATACGCATTGGCCAGCAACTTCCGCCCTCACAGGCGCTTTTTGGTCATGTTCGTGAAGATCGCGCATTCGGACTTGCGTGTGTAGCGGGCGCCGGAGAGAGTATTTTTTATTGTATTTTGATATATTATATTTTGTTATAATTATTTTGCCTTTATTTTGGCATTATTTATCACCGTTCGTTTTAATTCCTGTCAGTCACAGATGGTGTCTAAATTTCAGTGGTAATGAAAAGGGCACTTAATAGGTCCAGCTTCACTTTTTGAAAAAAAGATAGAACTCTTCTGATACACTTCGCGCCTATATAAATATAAGTTTACCCTTAAATTGTGAGGCGTCTAGCTGGTGTAGTGGGTAAGTGTTTGGTCTTTCCCACCGAAGGGTCCTCAGGTTCAATTCCCAAGTACAGGTAAGTGGGTACTTTGTGTCTGTCAACCAACTGTGTAATATGCTTCATGTAGATTTCATTGCATATCAGCTCAAGGTATATATAAGTAACCGATACCTTTTTTTTCTCTAATTATTAGCGTTTATTTAGCAAATTAATACAATGTTTTGTCACGTTCTCATAATCTTTTTCGAACGTTTTTAATCGTTCTTACGTATTAAGCACGTTTTGATAACGTTCTCAAATCGTTTTAATAACGTCTTATAAAAACGTTTGAAAACGTGAAAAAGTGTCTCCACAATTCACAGTGTTTTTAAAACGTGTTAAAATGACTTCAAGTGACCAATGTTAAAAAAACGTTTTTAACGTTGTCACAACGTCATTTGGCTAGCTGGATAACGGTCACAGAAGAGTTGTTATGTGGGGGTCATAAGATCACCACAGAAGAGTTGTTATGTGGGGGTCATAAGGCTCACAGAAGATTGTTCTGTGGGGGTCATAAGGACACAGAAGAGTTGTTCTGTTGGGACTCATCAGCATATCAGTCATTTAAAACAGATATGAATGACTTTTTTGTGATAAAAACTATACATTCAACTAGAAAACTTCTCAGCCTGTTACCATAATACTGAACTGTAAACCTTTGTTTTGCTGCTAACTACCTTCTTGGTCTAACGTAGCTGGAAATGAATGTATCATCCATCATCTTCTCTCAAACTTTAGGATATTCGGTGGCTCAAGAGGAGATTGTTTTGCATGTCCACCCTAGGTCCAAGTGCACAAAAACTGGGGGGAGCTACAGTACTTACGCATGCTATTATCTCACAGTAATGCAGGCGAATTAAAAAAAACATTAAACGTTTAGGACTGGTGGTATTAGCCTCAGCACGAGCTGATAATATTATCCCTGCAACAACGCTGGTGATATCCCTAGCAATGGAGCTAATAATATTATCCCTAGCAACAAAGCTGGTAATATATCTAGCAACGGAGCTGATGATATTATCCATGACAACAGGGCTGGTGATATCTCTAGCAACGGGGCTATTGGCATTAGCCTTAACCGCGGAGCTAATAGTATTAACCTTAGCAACGGAGCTGATGGTATTATTCCTACCAATGGGGCTGATGGTATTGTCCTTAGCAACGGGACTGATGGCATTAGCCTTAGCAACGGGGCTGATGGCATTAGCCTTAACCGCGGAGCTTATAGTATTAATCTTAGCAACGGGGCTAATGGCATTAGCCTTAACCGCGAAAATAGGAAAAAAATGGAGTTAAATTGCTATAAACTATATCTGTTATGGTAGGATGATGAAACTTGGTGGGTGTGGTCAACATTCAGTGCCCAAATTGTTTAAGGTCATTTGAAGGTCATTCAAGGTCAAATCACTAAATATGTGGTAGGAGGATGAAACTTGGTGGATGTGGTCAACATTCAGTGCCAAAAATTGTAAAGGTCATATCAAGGTCATGCGAGGCCATTCAAGGTCAAATCACTAAATATGTGGTAGGAGGATTAAACTTGGTGGGTGTGGTCAACATTCAGTTCAAAATTTTGAAGGACCTTTCAAGGTCATGCGGGGTCATCCAAGGTCAAATCATTGCATATGGTTGTATGGTCATCAAACCTAGTGAATGTGGTCAACATTCAATGCCGAAATTTTCGAGGTCATTCAAGGTCATGCGGGGTCATCCGAGATCAAATCCTTGCACATGGTTGCATGGTCATCAAACCCAATATTCAATGCCAACAATTTTGAAGGTCAAATCACTAATCATGCGCTAGGAGGATGAAACTTGGTGGGTGTGGTCAACAGCGAGAGATTTATAGATAAAGTTGTTGTTAATTTAATTCGTTGCTCTTATTATAACACACATTGGAAGTTTTCAGGTATTCAGTGTTTTTTTACAGACCACTAGGCTGTGATTTAGCTAAAATGTCAGATTGATTTGCGAAATTGAGTTTGGAGGATTGGGGGTCCAGGGGTGTTTTTTGGGGTAAGAAATTGGTTAAAATCAGCTCAAATAGGGGTTTCGTGAGATTGGTCCACGCTAGCATCCCCGTATACTATACTACTTGGGTTGTTTTGGGGGGTATATTTTGGTCAGCTTAATCTTTAGCCCCTGTGCATACCTGTAGGATTTTTTTTAATGTACAGGGTGTCTCAGAAAGAATTACACCCTAACTATTGGTGACCATAACTTCAAAAGTGAGTATCACATTTGAAAAATTCAAAAAGAATTTTAAACCACCATTATTTTTCAATATTTTAATGTAAACAGCACTCGATTCGGTTAATAGTTTCGAAGAAATAAGCGATTATGTAACACATGTCAATGGACACTTCCTTCCAAGTTTTGTAATAAAGTGATTCAGACAGAACAGGCGAGAAATAATCATAATTCTTTCAAATTTCAGGTCTAAGTGGGTAATCCTGTTAAAGCTTGATCTGTGGATGTGTGGCACATTGTTACGTCTGCAACTTTGTCTTGGATTTAGACGAAGACTCCGTCTGATGGCTGCAATGTTCTGTAAAGTTTAAGCGGTTCTCCGCCTTCCACAGCGACTCTTGTTCAAATTTTGACTTGAACCCGTTTTACGGTACTTCTTAACATTGTTCAAGATTGTCTTCTTGCAAGGAGGATTTCTGTTGAATTTTAATCTAAATTCCTCCCTGACCAGCGTAATGTTATGACCAGTTCGGCATAGCTGAAAACCACAAAAGCCCTTTGGGCGACAAATGTTGACCAACCATCTTGTCTCGTGCCAGTACTTCATATAACACGAGTATAGATTAAAATGTGGGAATTTGAATTTGCACTCAAATCATGCCTTTATTATTTAAATGTAGAATCCATGTCTAATTGAATAAAGTACTAATGTGAATAGTCTTATTGTTCAGTTTGTCCACCTGTTAAAGTATTGATTAAACTTCTCAAGTCAATTAACACATTTCGCATCTTCTTCAGATTTTATTGGTGTTGTTTTCTAATAAAGATTATCATTCTTGTTATTTACGAGGTTTTGTTTTTCTTGTTGGATTTTTATTATAATTGTCACGGTCATTGTTTATTTATTACTATAATTAAACGAACAAAATGGCATTTAACTCACAAAATATTAAACAAGGCCGGTTCTGGGGAATTAAAAGAAGACAGCTTGAACAGATAACACGAGTAATCAGCGGTAGTTAACATCGAATCTGCATTATTGTGAGCAAACTTGGAAGGAAGTGTCCATTGATATGTGTTACATAATCGCTTATTTCTTCAAAACTACTGAACCGAATCAAGTGATGTTTACATTCAAATGTTAAAAAGTAATTGTGGTTTAAGATTCTTTTTAAATTTCTCAAATGTGATACTTACTTTTGAAGTTATGGTCGCCTATAGTTAGGGTGTAATTCTTTCTGAGACACCCTGTAGATCTGAACTCATCTTTTACAGTGATGTCAGTTTGTATATGTCTGCATGTATTTTGATGGTTTTTTTTTTATGTGTGTGTGAATAAAGGCCATTCATTCATTCACCACTACCTTAAAATGCCATGTAATATCATTTTCAAATCTCTAGCTTTGTTCAAGGACTTGCACTGTATAGATTTTGAAGAGTGCACTTAAAAAGTTTTGTTACGTTATAACTTGCTTTTGGTATATCGAATGCTCCTGATATTTTTAGGCCATCTGCGTTTGGTATCAGGTCAAATTTGTGGAAAATACAAAAAAATGCTAAAAAAACACATTTTTAACCTAATTTTCTACCCTTAACGTCCTTAAACTATACCAAAATTTGTATCATCTTGTAGAAAATGTTATTGACTTTAATTAAAACAGGTGATACATACAAGAACTGGATTTTAGCTAAAAACGGCCATTTTGGATGCCATCTTGGATTTTTAATTTTTCGCACAATGCTTATTTAATCCAACATCACTTTTCATACTACACTATGCATGTATGGGGTCAAATTTTAGAGCAGAGGCTGTAAGGTCAAACTTTTTCTTAGCGAGATACGGATAGCTGTCAGGATTTATTGTATTTTACATTTCCGCGAGAGAGAAGCTTTTAATTACTCTACAGTTCTCTTTGAAGCCAAACGTGCTAGGAATCAAAATAGGATTCCAAATTGTGGACAGATAGAAATCATGGTGATTATATCTTGCACTGATATACTGTGGAATATTAGTGTCGTCGAGGGACTTATTCAACTTTGTCGTCTTGAACTGCTGTACAAAAGTTATCTTCATAACTGATATGATTTCCATGGCATAATACCTGATGATACATAAGTATGCATACTGTCATGTTTGAAGTCTTCGCAATGCCTCTTTTACCTCTGGACATTTGGACTCTAATAAGTATCATATCTTAAATCGTGTTTCATTTTATTTGGAAGATTTATGCGATACTGTATCACTGGAAAACTGTAATTCGTGGAACAAACCTGCAACCCGTATCCCCAACGTCCATAGCGCGCATACCACTAAATCCTTCCACGATTAGAGTAACCCGGGACGCAGGATCTAGGCCTTGCCTTGTATTGACTTAGACCTCGTTATTCCGGATACAGTTGTATTTGATTTGTGCATAATCCCCTGGTACTCATGTTTCAGCAACACGGGGAACACGAACTGATTTCTCCCTACTTATGATTTACGTGACGTGCAGTGACGCGCTGTGAGTATTCATCCACCCATCCATCCATCCATCTATAATTGTCAAGCGAACACACATTAAGTTATATATTTGTTCTTATTCTTAAGTTGCAGGTAAACGATATTGTCCTAACTGTCAAAATGGTGGCAAGTGTGATGGTACTTCTGGTAAATGCAATTGTCCAATGCCTTTTACTGGTGGTAGTTGCCGCCAAAGTAAGTACTGTGCTTGATAATATAAACTTAATTTACAAAGAAATCTTGTTTGCATTCGTGATATCAATTATGTCACTCAAAAGGTTAAACTATGTACACCCCTGGTGTAGTTTGGGTCAGTAGTTCTTCTGACCGATTTTGGTCATTATCATGCTTTGAGGTGTCCGATACGCGATAATATCGGATCCTACGCATGATAATGATAAAATTGGATGGTTTGCGCCCAATATTTATTGGTCTCGCTATGAGTTTTCAAATATTGGGCTCGACTGCGTCTCGCCCAATATTTTTGCAACTCATAGCTCGACCAATAAATTTGGGCTGAATCAATCCAATTTTATTACATTATTATGTTTTGAGAATCTTCTGTCCTGTATTACTATACACATGGTAGAGACCCAATAAAAATGAGAGTTTGAGTCATCAAATGACAGCAGAAAACCTGGGTGCCCAATTTTTTCACCACTTCGGACTCCAATCCCCTATCCATATATTGCTATGTAGGCTCTCACTGTAGATTAGGATTGTCCACCCTGGTGATGAGAATATATCATTATTAAAGCACATGCTGACTGATTGGTGGATACAATTTAAGGATGTTTCATTTTGGTGGTGGGGGTGGTCGTGAGTTGAGCCTTTCTTCCATGTTTTAGGTGGTTTCCAGAACTTGCTGTTCACAGTAGGTGGTTCTATGTCTGGGTGGTTCCCAGTGTTGGATGGTTCCCAGTGTTGGATGGTTCCCAGTGTTGGATGGTTCCAAGTGTTTGGAAGGTTCCCAGTGTTGGATGGTTCCCAGTGTTTGGATGGTTCCCAGTGTTGGATGGTTCCCAGTGTTTGGATGGTTCCCAAGTGTTGGATGGTTCCCAGTGTTGGATGGTTCCCAGTGTTGGATGGTTCCCAGTGTTGGATGGTTCCCAGTGTTGGATGGTTCCCAGTGTTGGGTGGTTCCCAGTGTTGGGTGGTTCCCAGTGTTGGGTGGTTCCATGCTTTGAGTGGTTTGGGTTTTTTGGTGGTTCCATGTCTGGGTGGTTCCCATTGTTAGGTGGTTCCTGTTGTTTGATGTCTTTTATTTGAATGCCTGGCTGGTCCTGTGCCTTTGATGGTTTTAGGTGATTCTATGTCTTTAGTGGTGTCCACATTTTGGCGGTTCCATGTCTTGGTGGATCCCATGTGCTGGGTGGTTACCAGTGTTTGGTGGTTCCATGCTTTTGCTGTTTCTCAGTGTTTCATAGTGTCTATTGGTTCTTATTTGCTCTGCATATTCCATGTATCATCTTCTATAGCTTATAATTATGGTTCCTTGTACATGTACCTAAAATGAATGTGTATAGTAATATAGGACACAAGATTCTCAAACATAATAATGATAAAATTGGATTCTTTTTTTCGTCCAATGCCAAATTTATTGGTCTCGCCATGAGTTGAAAAATATTGGGCTCGATTTCGTCTCGCCCAATATTTTTTCAACTCATGGCTTGACCAATAAATGTGAGTATTGGACTCAATGAATCCAATTTTATACCAATATCGGCCCAGCCGTTTGGCAGAAGAAGACGGAAGAAGGCGATAAAGCGATGGCATGGAGAAGAAGGGGAGAAGACTAAACAGCACAAGCAAAATACTATGCCCTTGGAACGGGCATAGTAGTAATAACAATAATAATAATAATAATAATAATAATAATAATAACAATAATAATAACAACAACAACGAAGAATCAGACCTTTGGGAGACATTTTAATTATTCATTATACTCTGTAAACCTAGAAGTAGTAACCCAAAAGTAAACATATTTTAAGCAAATCTGTGAAAACATTTTAAAGAAGCTGATTTCAACTGATTTACAATGAGCCAATTAATTAATATTCATATCCGTTTTATTCTAGTGGATTACCGATAATTTTCATAAATTAATATTCATATCCTTTGACGGAATAAACCGCAATACAATGGGATACGTTTGGGAGACACGAAATGTCTCCCTAACGTAGTAATGAGTTATAATCAATATAATACCAATAATAAGCTAGGGCGAAAGATGAATTATTCATAAGGTTATAAATACGGGCTGTCTATAGCAAAATCCTCTTAGAAAGAGCCCGTTGTACAAAATCTCAATTTACATAAGTTTGCATAAATTAATATTCATATCCTTTGTTATCCAAAACGGAATAAACCGCAAAAATTCCCTCGGGCACTAATGGCATTGACACCCCTTGGTCACTTAAGAATTGGGAAATACTATTTGTGAAATGCTTTATATAAGGGGATTTTGCAAAGTAACAAAGGATATCGCCGGATTAGAAATGAAGGAGGACCTCTATAATCATCATATTTATAGTTCATCATCAATTTTGACTTGATGTTTTCCAACTATTTTTCATGTATGCAAGGTGTTTTTTTTTTATCCTCAAAATACACTTGTATCAAGACAAAATGGTAGACGTATCATATAGAAGTCCCATTGATGCAAATGAGGTATTGCTATTCATTCCGTCAAGCGCTACTGCACAACGCCATACAACACATGGCGGAATCAATTGTAATACCTCATTTGCATCAATGGGACTTCTATATGAAACGTCTACCGACAAAATAAGAAAAGTCTGAGAAACTTCAGGGGCATGCTCTCTGGAAAAAACAAAGCTTAGAGCATGTCTCCATTTCAATGACCAGTTATGATTTAAATGCATAGGCGTAAATCCCGGGGGATGGGGGATATATCCCCCCAATATTTTGATGAGGGAGGTCAATAGGATCACCCCCCCCCCCAAATGTTGATGCCTGTTCATGCGTTTTTGACCAAAATAACCTCATATTTACCATAATTGTTTAAAAATTGGTAAATTTCCGGGCGCTTCGCGCGCAATTTGTTCTAACTACCATTACATTTAAGGATTTTAGCTTCTTAATGGCAATTTTTTTAGCGCGCAAATGTGCTAGTAATGGATTTTTTTCAGCAAACACGTGTCATTCATAAATGTTCGTCAACCCCATCCACCCAAATGTCAAAAAGAAATTTACGCCACTGTTTAAATGAAGAAACACGAAGGTGTTGCATAGCGGCCTTTTCTAATGGAACGTGTAAGTGATGCCCAGATAGACCCAGGCTACACGCGGCAGCCCTTTATAACAATACCCAAATACATATTAGCTTATGCTGATTTAGTGCAATGAGTGCTAAGATTTGGATTATATAACCGTCTTCACACCAAGCAAACTCTATTATGCAACACAATTGCTCGCATCTTAATGGCCCATGACCGCGCTATTTTTTTTTTAATCATGAGCAAGTTAACTCTCACTCTCACTATTGAAATCTCATTCACATGACACAGTTCAATAGTTTTATGCATTCACCAGTATATTGAGCAAATACACCCCTGCATTTTAGTATGATTTATGATACTCAGAAACTGCATGGTCAGCGGATGTTAACATGTGCCCTTGGTTTATTTGGGTGCTTTACCTCATAGTGTGGTATGGCATGTATAATATGTAATTGGTTGTTGTTGTTGTTTTGGCAATTCCATTTAGTGTTCATGCTCCCCAGAAAACAAAATGCAAAAATGAGGTCTTTCCCCCCAAGAACCAGAATGCCACTCACAATATATGTTGCTAATGAATATAATTCACATCCTTGCAAATCGGCATTGTGGTTCTTGGGGGGGGGGGGGTCATATTTGGAAATTTCAATTACCCATTGAAGCCTGTATATAATTGTAAATTAAAGCGACTTTTTGAAAATTATGCAAAGTGGATTTTTTTTAAACCACGAAAGGGTGAACTTTGAGTATGTCGCTTTACACCGCTGTTCGTTTTCGCCCTCAGCGGCAACTGAGTTTTTTTCATGTCATAGCGCCATCATGCGAGTGCAGGGCATCAATCAAAGATGGCGGCGCACATAGATTAATTAAACAAACCCAGTTTTTGCGCACAAACCACGCGTAAATAGTAATATGAGATTAAAGTGGAACACGGATCTTGCAAAATACATAATACGGAACCTTATTATGTACTTGGTTTCTTGATAGCTGATTAAACTTTTGAATTTTCACACTTGCATTTGCGCCAAATTCACTCGATTCCATGCAACTACCGAGCGCTGTTGCAATGACTTGGTGTACAACGAGTGAAAATTTAAGCACTTCCGTAGTTTTCTCAACGAAAATAAATAAGGTGAGATCAACAAATACGATATAAAGATTAATACCCCGCTGTTCTTGTAGTGCTAATGTATCGTTAAGTGTCTATTATTGACTAATGAAATGTGTAATAAATAACATTATGAAAGTTTCCGAATTTGGCAGTATATCATTTGTGCCTTTGGCTGACATGTAAATTAGAATAGGTATGCGTGTTGTACTTGGTTAAATATATTTGTAAGTCATCAGTGAGGACATTTACCAAATTATTGTTGTTAAAATATTTATTTTTTTAACACCCCACCCCAGCCTAGCACCGGCATAGCCTATCTACACTAGTTAGGCATGTTCAGAATTTCCTCACAAAAGGGCTCACTTCATCAGGATTCACATGCAATTTGATGAAACAATGTTTGACGTAAGGCAGCAGTGGCAAATTTTCACAAAATATGAAATTTTGCTCAAAAATGACAGTTTATAATCGCCGTCATAATTTCTGAAACAAATGGCATTCGCGCGTCTGTTGAATTGCGTATTGGATTCCCGTTGTCACGCGTTTGTCACACACTTCCGGGTTTACGCGCGACTAGCCAGAATTTTGTTTCAGAATTACTGAAGAAGAGTAAAGGCCACTGGAAGAATATAAACTATACTCTCAGACTTATAATTGTTTGAACTGATTCGATCAATCTGCTGCGTGTGTGCGTGAAAGTCTCACTGCTCTTCTGGTGCTAAACAGCGCGTAAACACAAAGATAAAAATAGGCAGGCTATACGCCCCTGTACTGGTTGCACACACCGGTACTGCGTACGCTTAGTTCAAACAATTATTACGGTGACTATAGACATATTCTACACATACAGTGTGAGTCAAAATGATTGTTCCCCAAATATCCTGATTTTTTTCTTGTCAAACTGTGCAAGGTAGCTCTTAAAATTGTAAATACATCAAAAGTACATTTAAAGCGGCAATGGCACATTTTCACAAAATATGAAATTTCTTCAATTTGCTCTCAAATGATAGTCTAGGCCATTGGAAGAACAGAGATATATTTTACACATAAAAATAACATACCCCAAAACAGATAGGGACATTGATATGAGGATAAAGACATCCAGGTAATTTGTAGGCCAACTTTTAAGTTTTCCATAACTTTAATCAACAAATTTGCATATTACATTAATATTTTTGACTCGTACTCACTGATATTAAAACCACAAAGGTTATAGACCGATCAAACAGTGTGCATAGTGTGGAAAACATGCATACGGCGTGCGTGTTCTTGTGTTAAACGCCATTTTCGTCGTCTTCTGAATTACAAAATCGTTCTGTTTACCCATAAGGAAGCAGATTTGGTCTTAATCATTTCGGGTGAGGGATTTTGTATATAAAAGCTTTACAACCATGCAAAAATATCGATTTTGAAAAATCTTGAGGGCGCACTATTTTTCAAATGTGCCAGTGTCTCTTTAAATAGCTTTCACATGAATTTTTCATTTTGGTTCAGGCAATCAATATCTGCACTCATTTAAATAAAGGCCCTCAGATTTACCTTTGTACAAGATTCTATTGATTTGGTAATTGAAGCACAAATTTCAAGTGGGATACCTAATGTGTGCTTTACACACTCTGGTGGATAAATGGTAATAAATGCCCCAATGAGTATAACACAGGCCAGTTATTAAATTGGGATTAATGCAACAACATGTGCAATTATATTTTGACTGTTTAGAATTCTTCAAGGTTTGGAATGAACTCGTTTTTAACTATTAACTAAGGCAAAACAAAAGGGTATTGAAAAATACACACCAAAACCAGGTTTCAATTTAAGTGATACACCTTAGTTGGCTAAAGGTCAAAGATCAGACTTTTTGGAACAATTTTCTTTCATGATAAATATTAATAATTTTGTGCTTCACTGTGGCGAATAAATGCAACAAACAAGAAAGTTATTTGCCTATCTCGTTTTTCTGGATCCTGATCTGTGAATTACACAGTTAATATGTTTACTCATCTTCTATGGTTTACTGTACTAAATTTGTACACGCGGCATTTCAGGAGCCCTCTAAAAATGAGGCCATAACTTGAAAATAAAATGCTTGAATCTCGGGAATTTTGTACATGGTGATTAAGAAACTAATCTATATTATTAAAACCAACTTTAGCATGGGTAGCGCGCATCGGATTGGGAATTTAAAATTATGCATCCCATGTCCTTTTTCCATCGTGCACGGCAGGTTCTTCGTCGCAATCATAACCTTTGCTTTCACAGCGCGCCGTGCGCAATTCACTCAAATACTTGCTGATTTGCCAACGGACCGTATGTTATGTGATGATGAGTTCCATGGTGATCGACATAACCACGGCGTGAACGCATAGTAGTCTGCATGTCAACGGCGAGTGGCTAGTGTTTCCGCGTGAAATCGTCTGTACCCTGCGGCGCCTGCCTACGTTCCCCGCTTGTACCGCCAAGAGAACGTCCGGTATAGAGAGAGAGTCAATGGTGAACGAGATAGAGAGCTAAGAGGCGAGAGCAAGAGGTGTCGGGGAGGAAAGAGGAGCGCAGACAACGATAAGTCTTGCACGCGAGGGCAAAGAGGGAATATCGAGATAGCAAGGCGAGAGCAAACACAGCGAGTGAGAGGGAAGATGGTTGAGACACGCAAACCGCATGTACAGAAACGACGGCCTAATTTGGTAGAGGGGGGAAGGGATGTAAGAAAGAGAGGAAAAAAAGAGACAGAGAGGGAGAAAGAGGAGATGAGAGGTGGCCAACAGAGAGACGGAATATGGGGAAACGTAATTTTTAGAGGGAAATGTTTTTGAGATATATGGAAAGGAGAGGGGAGAGATGGTCAAACTGCAGTAAGACAGAAAGAGAGAGATATACAAGGGAGAAAATAAGCAGCAATAATAATGGACAGGATGGTTTGAGAGAAGGATAAGGAGGGGCAAGCCAGATGAGAGAAAGAAGAAAAAAGAATAGAAGTAAGTAAACAAAACAAAACCGGGCAAAAAGCAAGACGAAAATAAGAGGAAAAGCTAGAGACAGAGGTAAAAATATAATTGTTAGGGTCTTTGGGTGACAGGATGAGAGAGAAAACGTACTTTGTAAGGGGAAATGTTTGAGGATGAGAAGATAGTGAGAGATTGTCTTACAGAAAGAGAGAGAAGAGGGGGAAAAACAATCGAAAGAATAATGGGCAGAGAATATTGGAGAAGGAGAGGGGGAAGCATAGTGGAAAAAAGAGTGAACGAAAAAGAATAGAGTATAAAAGTAAAAAATATACCGACAAAAATCAGAAAAGGAAAGGGAAGAAAAGGAAAAGTGGATACAGAAGTAAAAAAAAATGTAAATTTGTAAAGTGTGTTGGTTGACGGGTGAAAGAGAAAACGGTCCTTTGTTAGAGGGGGAAATGTTGAGGCATATAGAAAGAGTGAGAGAGGGGAGAGATTGGCCATACAGAAGAGAGAAGAGATAAATGAAGCGTGATATGGTTGAGGGAGAACGGAAGATAGAGAAAAATGTAATTTAATAGAGGGGGCACTGTTTGAGGGATACAGATAAAAAGAAGAGAAAACTGGAAGGAGGAAGCCATAGGAGGGTAAAAACTGAATTGATGGGAACTATGGGGTTTGAGGATTTGTGATAAAAAAATGTTGTTATAACCGGAACTTGCGAGTTAGCACGGGGAGTACATTTGAGAAAAAAAGTTAAACACTGAAAAGATTTATGGGATGAATAATAAATGTGAAATTTAGAAATGAGAATTACGCTACAGGGTTAAACTGATCAATAAAAATTTATGTTATTTGCTTTGGTTTGGTGTGCCGGAAACTACGTTTATTACACGGGAGAAGTTTTGAGAAGAAGCCTTAAAGTAACGTAAGTTATACGGGAATTTAAATGTTTGAATGTTTTCCTTAGAAAAATGCGGGGGAAAATGGTAACGACATGAGCTACAGATATGACGGGACTACAGAACGTGAGTTTTTAAATGGTGGGGTGGGGGGACAGAATGGTGTGACATCGGGGTTAATTTATTATCGGGATTTGAGGTGGTGTTCCCGTAGTATCAGTGATCGCTTCTGTTTCAGTTACGCCTTCTCCCGTTCACTCCTCCCGCTAGTTGTTTTGTTATTATAAATATATATAGGTCCTTAGCCCATAACCGAAACCCTGCACCCCACCCCCGGGGATTTTTTGGGACCACTATTTTTGGAACCTTATACATTAGCTTATCAATCAGTTGTCTCAAAAATCCCCAAATCTGGGTTAAAGAGTGAGGCGCTTTTTTTTTTCATAAAATGGTGGCCAATATTCACTTAATGACTTTTTTGACATAATCTTAATTTTTTTGATCCAAATTCCGCACTATGTGACTACTAGGTCGCACCAAAACACCTTTTGGCCTGCTTAACCTGCCTCTAGAGGGCGTCATATTTCAAAGGGGCCACCACAACAATGAAACACCACCCCATGTATTTACATTACTTCCTCTTTTTAAAGGCAAAATGCCGGTGGCACCTAATTATATATTTGTCATGGACCTGTGGATTAGTTTGAGGTAAAGTACACTACAGGAATTAAGCTAGTTTTAGCCTTTCAAAGCGGTATATAGAGGCGCTTTACTTAAATGGCCTATGACTTACTATACACTAGAAACGCACACCCAAGCCTCCTTAAAACCCTCGTCTACTCTGAGCCATTTTTTGTAAGCAAAATTCCGAAGGGGGGGGGGGTGGTTTACCACCACCCTGTTACTTTTCGTTACTGAACCCCCGAGTCCTGTAAATTTGGGTACCAAAGGATATCTTTAGATTTCTTCTTCTTCCATTGGTACCAAAAGAAGTACTAACATTCCCATTATGACGCCACCATGACGTCATAAGTGGAAGAGAAATTACGAAATACGAATATAGGGTGGAAAATTGATATCGCAATTTTAGAGCGACCCAAAACACCCTATTAGCTCTAAAAATGATGTCTTGTATGAAACTAGTTATTTCCCATCAAGTAGAGTCAAAAACCGCATAAAATCTGATTTTCCTAACCTTTTTGGCGACACAAAAATTGAATTTTCACTGTGTGTGTCTAGGGAAAATGGCAGTTTGATGGCTGACAATGCAAACTTATGAAGTCATTGTGACGTAATGCTAGGCTGTTGGTACTCGTTTTGATATCAATGGAAGAGGAGAGACCATAGCTATCTATTGGTACCGCACAATCTAAGTTCTGGTGATGGTTCCTGTGGTTTGTGTTAGGAGCATTTTGGCACCACCCCCCCACCCCCACCCCACCCCCCCCTATCGATCACTTTGGGATCACCCTGTAATTCTTTACCTATACCCAGGTGGTTTTTTTTTGGATTAAAGGAGCGGAACATGACAATTAACGACCAATTACAATTAAATAATTTGGCACCAAAAAAGGGTTTTAGCAAGCTGAGGAAAACCTAAAGGGGGGACCACCCCCCCCCCTTCGTAGACGAGGGTTAATCACTGATCACCTGAATCCTCATAACCATGTTTCTTGAGTCTTGGATGGTTGACGGATGGTTACTAGTGGGCAACAAGCTTTTTACTACGCCTGCTTGCGAGAACTTCAGGCAAGGAGTGTACGCGTAGTATGGCACGCAAACAAACGCGGGGGGTCCCATAAGTGTTAAAGAAATTACTAACTACTTCGACACACATGTGCTTGGTTGTGGTCTATATGGACTCAGGGATGGAATGCCCCGGGGAGCGTTGCTCATCCCAGGTAACAGCCTTTCCCCTGTTCGGCATCTGTGCCGGTGACCGGTCTGAGAGTGCGGGAGCCTTTCGTTTTGTATGGAAAGACAATCTTGGAATTGGCGCACAAGATGCAGATTTCAAAGGTAGACCAAAGGGCTTTAGGTGGGGCTCAACTCCCTTATTGTGAGGAGGAACCATCACGCGCATGTCCATCCGGGGCACAGGTGTATGCTTTCCTTCTGCGCGGCCCGTGCCAGGCGTCAACCTTTGAGTGACCTGGTCTGAGTGCCCCTGGGAGCACTGTATAGTCCTGTTATCTCTTAGAAGTCACCTTGGACTGCAACTCTCTTATACGGCCCACATCGGAAGCATCGGTAGCTGGGGAGGTGGAAAGGGGGGGGGGCACATGCCCCGGACACCACCTCAGGGGGGCAGTGATGATGTTTCCGGAAAAATAAAAGAAAAAATACTGTTGTTGTGATTTTTGTTCATTGTCACAGGCAGTATAGTTCATCCGCGTCAAGATAATGAGATAAAACCGAGATCTCTCCGAAGGTACTCAAACATACTAAAAATGAGAGGTTCCGGGGCTCCGTCACCTTGACCACCAGCCAGATGCAGTATAAGTCATCTGCTTCAAGATAATGAGATACTTTAGAGATCTCTACGAAGGCACTCAAACATGCTATTTAACTCAATAGCTTCCACGGGCTTCCGAACCCGGCCCCCGTCCAGGGGGCATTAATAGCTCTCTGCGTCATGATTTGAATAACCGCGAGCTCTCTCTTCCGATGCTCTGAAACCAACCGTAACAACCCAAGGGCTTCTGGGGGCTCCGCCCCTGGACCCCCGCAACGTTCAGCATAGTTCAAGATAAGGACATAACCCCTCTCCGAAAGCACTCGAACATGTTAAACTCAAGAGCTTCCGGGTCTCTTCCCCTGAACCCCCACAAGGGGCTTTTCCCCATTACCCTGTATGCCCGCATGCCCCGAGATCGACGGCGCTTGCCCTGTGCTGCTCTTGCGTGGAGTATGCTTGCCCTGTATGGGAGGGGTCAGCCAGAAGCTTGACCCGTCGTTGGATGCCTCCCGCCGGCTTGTCGCGGGGTGTCTTCGGCCAGCTCCTGCGGACAACTTACACATGCAGCAGCGTAGCATGCATGAGCATAGCTGCCAAGTATCTGGTGTGGAGCCCCCTGTGTATGGACAGAGGCCGGCTGCTGACCGCCTTAGGTCCGGGGTAGTTTCTTAGGCAAGTCCGGTCCTTTGAAATAGTATGTAAGGAGTTTGGGGGAGTTGGCTTGTGGAAAGAAAGACTTGCTGTCAACCAAGTGGCATCTATTGGTATTGTGCCTGGTGAGGGTCTTCCGCCTGGGGCTGGCTTCTTGTGGGCTGAGTGGCGGTGTCTCAGCTAATTGAGATCCAGAATTGGCTGATCAAAGGTCGACAGATCAGGACACTGGGGCATCTCTTGGTCTGCCCAATGTTGGTGCATCAATGCACAGACAAGGACCTTGCAGAATTCAGTGAAGCAGCCAGACATTGTACCCACCTCTGGCTAGATCACATTTGAGAACCACTGTGTTTGGATACGATAAGAAGAATTTCCAATTTTAATAATCATTGGTTTTATTCAATTGGCGATCTTTTAAGCAATGCTGTTTCCTTGGTATACGAGCTTAAAGAGACATGAGGAGATGTCCAGGAAGAAGCGCCCCCAATTTTTCTCGAACCCTGGTTTTTTTTACATATTTGGAATGCTTATCAATGTATTAGATCACACCTGAAGTGAATAAGCTGAATACACCGTCTTTATGTAATAAGATGATGATTTAGTAGTTTCTGTCGTGCACGACAAAGTCAAAGCATGGTTTTCTATGGGGAACGATTACGATAGCAAGCAAGTTCAAACCAAAGGTTTGCGGTTTACTTTTGATCCTGTTTTGTCTAATAAACCTTCAAAACGTTCTCGGTAGGTGGTCTACAACCGATCCAGTGAAAATATCTCCTCCTGTCACTTTAAATGCAGCTCCTTTGATTCAGAAATTGATCTTCTCTTTCCTCCTCCTCTTCTTGAATCATGTTTTAACTGTCTTCTTCTGTATCAGATTAATTCTATTATACTATATGTCAGAACAACTCTTGTGGGGGGGTCCCATTATCTCTCCTGATAGCCACTTGTACCTAGTTCCCCTCATTAAACAACAGAGAGCCGTTGGGTAACATAGACGTGTTTCAGCCACTTGTAACAGTATTGACAGAAAACGATAATTAAGTCGAATCCATGCATTCATATGTCTTAATTGAAAGATATTTTGTGTAATGATTACTTAGAAATTTTGGAAATTGAAAGAAAAAAAAGTGCCCTTGGTTTGAAAAAAGCAGCAACTAAGGATGGATGGAAATTCCCTGCTGCAAATCCAATATGGCGGCTATGATTGTGCTGTATAGGGCATTAACAATATGCTCAATGAAATGATAAACAAGTTGAACCATGCAAGTATCTGTCTTATTTGAAAGAGAATTGTCTAACATTATTACAGACTTTACAATTGATTCAAAATGCCCTTTGGTTTAAAAAGCAGTAAATTATGTGAAATTTCAGTAAAATCCATATGGCGGCTAAATGAAACAATGTCCTGAGTCCTAACCCTGTGTTAACTTCCAACCATGATCATCTGGTGGAGGAATCTTGCCTGGTACCAAATCAGAACTTGATAATTGGGTCTCTGAATGTGCCTCCTTCACAAATCTCTCATACGAGTGCTCTGGCACATCAGTTGATCTTCCAAGGCTTAGGAAGGCATCGAGATACTTGTCACGTTTTGACTTAACACTCGTCTACCTGAGCCATTTTTGTGACAAACTCCCGACCCCCCTGTGATTTTCGTTACTGAACATCCGATTCCTGTAAATTTGGTACCACATGGTAGGTTAGAGCTTCTTCTTTCCATTGGTATTAAAATAAGTGCCAACATCTCCATTATAACGTCACTATGACGTCATATGTTGAGCAAAGTATGAAAATACATGTATAGGGTGGAAAATTGATATTTCGCAATTTTAGTGACTCGAAAACATTATTATAGCACTAAAATGCTCTCATTGTTTTAAAACTATCTTTTTCCATCAAGTAGAGCCAAAAACCGCATGAAAATTGGATATTCCTAACATTTTTGGCGAAAAATTGAATTTTCCCCTATGTGTGTCTATGGAAATTGACAAAATTTGTTAACGTGCGAACTTTATGACGTCATTGTGACGTAATGCTAGGCATATTGGTACTCATTTTGATATCAATGGAAAGAGGAGGACCATAGCTATCTATTGGTATCAAAATCGAGTGCCTGTGATGTTTCTGTGTTGTGCTAGGCATGTTGGTACTTCTCTCCCGAAGGGGGTGGTGGCATTTTGGCAGCCATTTTGAAAAAGCGCCCTCATCGTTTAACCCAGGGTGGGGATTTTTGCAGACAACCTGATTTCAGTTGCTTATGGTATAAGTTTCACCAAAATGCTTGTCTCCAAAAATCCCCGGCGGGGTGCAGGGGGGTCATGGTAGCCCGTAGTCTAATAATATTCCAAAAAGATTACAAATATTTTAAATATTATTTTATTCATCGGGGAACAATCATTTTGATCACAACACCGTACAAAAAACATGTCAAAAGAACAGATTAATTTAAAGCAATAAACAGCACATTATTTTGAAGAGCCAGTGCCATTGTATTTGGCTGTACTAATAACCTGTGAATGCTAGAGCTCAACATTCCTTGTTGCAAAATAGGGAATTGTGTTAATTAGAATAAATAAATATCGGAGGATTCCGATAAATATTGTAACGGGCTGCTGAAAACGTCCTTCAATTTGCAATAGCCGGGAAATAACGCTATATGTACGTGTTGCGCCTCATCCATTAGTTAGAGGTCATTTTCGCGAGGTGATACATTTCCGGACTATTTTAACATGGACGGACATAAATTTGGCGTTTCCCGCTCCGCCATTGTATTACAATCAGGGATATCAATTCTAATTACTAAATTGCTTCTATTATGATATGATAAATACGCATTTTTGTGCTTTACTTTACCACTCGCAGGTATAGTTTGCTAGACAATTGCCAACACAACTGCATAAATGTAAAATTTTGAAAATTCGGGGCGCTCTTCAAAAAAGTGCTGTTATTGCTTTAAAGGGGCACTTTGTGATCCACAACCTCCCCACGACTTACCTCAAAGAACTTGAGAATTTTATACCATCTGAACCGTTAACCTTAGTAATCCATGTGTACCTAATCTTAAGTGCAAATTCGGTTGTATCCGTGTATTTTCTGTCCGTAAACGGACAGAAATTACAGCACAGTGGCCTATGGGATCGTGGGGTACAATCAATTGCCCATAACACAAAGCCGCAAGATTGGAATCAACTCAAGTCATTGTTGTGCTGAAATTTGAGCCTTCAAATCCATTTCATTCCAAAGATATAAACAACAAAATACCGTTTTAAGGCCAAGAAAAAAAAAAAAGTTTGTCTCAGAAGATCGCGCGCATTATGTTTAAAATTGGTTTTGACCGCATAATTTTTTTAGGTTTTACTCACTTTAATTTTTTTTGTAAAAAAAAAAAAAAAAAAAAAAAAAAAAAAAAAAAAAAAAAAAAAAAAAAAAAAAAAAAAAAATAGGGCCAAAAATGCATTAAAAAAAGAAACGAAACCTCTTTTCGCCATTAAAGCATTTTTCTAAAAAAAAAAAAAACAAGACAAAAAAAAACGCATTTTGCATTGCGATTGTTTTTAATTACATTCTTCCTGAGAGAAACTTGTTTTTTTTTTTGCCTAATTTACCATCAGTATTGAATAGGGCGCAAGTTTGTTTCCCCAACGGTAGTTTGATGGAGTATGTACTAGTCCGAGGCTTCATATCAGGGTAGAGAACACATGACAATCGGAACAAGCACCTTTAAAATGGGCATTTCATGATCCCAACCTCGTCCCCCGACTTACCTAAAAAAAGTGGCTTAATATTATCTGAAACCGTTAGCCTTAGTAATCTAATTTTAAAAATTAAAATGGTCGCATCTGTAGAAATTCACAATTTTGTATTTTCTGTCCTAAGGACCGTAAACAAATTACAGCACAGTGGCCCATGGGACCATGAGAAACAAACCGTAAGACCAAGTATATGGAGTCACTTTTCTTCTTCATAACCCCTAGTGCAATGAGCCCAATTTTTGACTTTATGGTCAGAAAGAAAATGAACATTGGCGCGAATTGGCCCAAAAACACGCAATAAAAATAATACCACATTACCCCCAGACAGATGAAAAAATTAGGCGCAACAAGATTTGCGGCACGTGTCAGCCATCAAATTCAGGAATCATAATTTTAATTAGTTACAATATACACAGTGACAAAATATTGCCTTGCATTACATCTTACAGATACTGTACGAACATTTAAGAGGCTCACAAGAGCAAGGATTAATTTTTAATAGTAGAGGTGAATAGTTGAAATACCAGCACTGGGACCGTGACACTACCTAGATCTACTCCACCAGTGACACTAACCTGGGGCAATTTTTAGATATAAAGTAGGCTATTCCAAATATATATTGTGGAACCAGTGACACTACCTAGATCTACTCCCCAGTGACACTACCTGTGTGCAATGTTAATATAAAGTAGGCTATTCAAAATATGGGTGACACTTAACCCCCACGTTTCTCCCTAAGTGACACGCGCACTACCTAGGACCTGAATGCAGATATATATTGGGACCCGGTGACACTACCTAATCTCCTCCCCAAGGGACACTAACCTGTGGGCAATTTTAAAATATAAAGTAGCCTATACAAAATATGGGTTGACACTACCCCAGCTTCCACGACACTACCTATGACCTGCAATTATTACAAATTAACCGTATCACTCACAGATAATATCTGAAACTTTAGCACCATGAAGTGTATATTTTTTGATAGCTTGGATTTAACCTCAATGAAGTTCATAATTAATTAATTCATTATATTGCAACTAGAAACTTGGGTAAAATTCACAAGTAAAGCGAGATTTGCTTGCCGAAGAAGTTGCAAAATGACTCAATTAGTATACAAAATGTAAACTCTTAAAACTCAGCGCAAAAACGCAATAGCACAAAAGTTACATGGCCCAAATTAATTAAATTACTGCCAATAAATACTTATCGATATGCCATATGTGATAATGAACTTGCTACCCCACTACCCCCCCCCCCCCTAATTTGTGGCCTCGAGGGAACCATACATCTGTACACAACTTCATGGTGGATAGGCAAAACTAACCGGTCTTTTGATGAAAAACAACTAATGCATTGGAAAGCGTTGGCGAAAACAAATTCACCCTGACAAATGCATATTCTAGATTGGACCAACGACAATGCGCAATGCGGGGCAAATAATGCCAGAGTGAATGATACATGACCATTGCTAATGTT